>QLIY01001759.1:4928-29179 GCA_003260075.1 Phallusia mammillata
CATCCGCTCATGACAAACCGGGCCTCCGGATGTAACCGCCAACTAAAAACAAGGGTACCCATCAAGAGAGCCAATATAGTTATAAAACACTCAAAATTCCGTTCTATCCAGGAGAGTTGAAAAACACAGGAAGCAATGGCATGGGGGTCTGAAAAAACGACAATAAACTTGGATAAGTAGATAGATAAAAGGTTTGTGTGGAACGCATTAAAACAGAAGAACATACCAATAGATTCCTCTCGACAAAACAAGTGATTTGTTAGGTAGTTTCGATCGGACAATGAGGACAACTTCACGTAAATAAAATCTGAAAAACGTTTGAGTCTTAAGGTAGTTTGTTGCATACAAAGTTGAAGTTCAGCTTTCATGTCAACGAACCTGGTGTTGTGCTTTCGCAGAAATCGTATGTTGCACTTGAATTAAATATGTTGTTGGTAGGTATGTGACCGCATTGATCTTCCGCACAGACAACTGCAATACATACTATTGATGAACAATTGAGTTTTTGGATGGTTAACTTTTAACAAACAATTATAATTGCATGAAAACAAAATCTCTAAAATGAACTACTAGACAGGATGGCAGGTTACCGTTATTTTACTGTTTAATGTTTTTGAAAGCCGAAAGCCTCGCTTGTTTGTAACTATGTGTTTAAATACCTTAACATTTTTGGTGAACTTATGGTTTAAATGTGTTACGTTTTATTGTTACTTGATTTTATTACTGCATTTTTTTGCCTTATGATCCACAATATGAAAAAATAAATACCCAAGTTAGTTTTGCAACACGAAAGAAGTTTGTCTTCGGATCCAGGAATGTAGTTTTCAGTCATTTGGCCGAGAACCAGCATAATGACAAGGAAGAACATCAAACATGTTTCCCACCAGGGAACTATTGTCAAAAATGGGTATTCAAACAGTTTTAATGAAAAATCGTCTATGACTGGCATTTTGCTGCCTGAAACAAATCCAAATATAATTAATCACACGAATGAATACATTGTGCTTTGGGTATATCTGATTTAACATACGAGTACACGAATTAAATATGCACTAAAATCCATACCAAGAAACTACATAAAACTAAATAGCACGCAAATGAAGAAACTTGGGGTTGTAAACAATAAAACAACGCTTACTGCAGCGGGAGTTTAATAAAAAAAAGGGTGACGCGGCAAAATAGCTCGCTAAATTAATTAGTACACCAGGTTCAGGGAAATACCCCGATTCAACAAGCGCCTCGATGAAAAAATGCCTGACGCTTACGGTAGGGTTATTGAGGTTGGGATCAAGGTTGATACTTAAAACAAAGGTTTATAAGTGTATAACGTACATATGTTTTAGATACGCACTATTTTAAAATTAATTTGTGAACAAAATCCACAAGACAAACGTATTGGTATAAAAAATTTCAACGTTTTATCATTTACAGCGGTTATCTTCAAGAAATAAAGCAAGAAGATCAGCAAATAAGCGACGCTAATTTGTAGCTAAAAGCAATAAGTCGCTTATGTTTCGACATTTGGTTTTACAATTTTGAACGAACTTACAACGGCACATTACAAAGACCAGCTAAGGCGGTCTCTAAGTAACATTATGAACATGAAGAACATATTTTACATCAGTATATGTTCTCCAAAGGTTTTTGGCATGGATGCAAACACAGTTTTGACTGTGGCTGAAAATCTACATTCGGACAGGATCCGCCCCTCATATAAGTTGTCATCAAGCTATAAACGTTTCAATCACTGTTTTACATGACCATCACAGAACCCATATCATTCACTTTCTGAAGCAGTATTTTCTTGTTTTCTTCTCCGATTTTTTTAAGGAACTTCTTGAGGGCAGCACCAGTTATTTTCTGCCGCTCAAGTTGACTCTCTTGCACAACGTAGGCTATGTATTGTATATCTTTCAAATTCAAGGCTTTTTCCAAATCGGCGACAAAAGATTCGGTCGCATCATCATCTTTGTTGTTGTACTGTTTTAATATGATGTCTTCTGTGATCATTTCCAGTAGTGACAGGCAGGCATTAGCTTGCATTTCGGTTTTCTGTCCCACTTACACGTACACAGGTATTTTTAACAGGGCGAAATAGTCTGCAAAACAAAGCATTAATTTTCATTGTTAAGCCTAAACAAGCTACAAAATTTTTAAGGTCTTGTACCCAAAATATTGTTTGTAAGTTCACAGCAGATTAAGAAAAGATCGATGGTTACATGGAGTTTAAAATAATGATTTTAATGGCCCTTGGTGGCATCAGTCGAAAAAACATTTCCTTCGGAATTTAGCAAGCATTTTCAAATGTCGTTGTTTAACTTTATACGAAATAAATAATTGTTTGTTTAGGTAAACTAGTAACTATACGAATAAAAACAAACACGAATAACTAGAAGCATGTGAATAAGTTGCAATTCAGAATATCGCAATTATTCTCTTTGAGCCAATTGAGATCAGGATATTGTTCAACTTATAATTCGTTTTCTTTTTTAATATACGTATTTTATTATTGCTATGAGGTAAACAGTAAAAATGAAATGGCGCGTTTTTGCCAAGTGCATTGTTTTACCAAAGTTCATCTTGCTATTCACAACGCTTTCATTTGGGTAATAACGTCTAAGTTGTTAAGCGCAGGGACCAACATGGGCAAAATAAGGGGGGAAGAAAACGAGAACACCGAATTGGTCAGGCACAGTGTAAAAAAATGGCGGCCACGCAAACGCACCAAACTCATGAAACAAACAGTTTTTTGCAGGTTAATCTTTTAAGATTTAAAAAAAGATTTTTTTACCAATTTTAAACTTATTATTTGAAAAAATGCTGCACGCAAAATTTTTTTAACAAACAGTACCTAGTCAGCCGACAATGTTTTGCATGGTGCAGGTTATGGTGGATAATTGTAACGTTTAATAAAAGTCGAAATATAGATCGTTTGTGTAACCATATGAAAAACATCGACATCAGGTAATCAACGACAAAGGTTATTTGTACAAAGAAACTGCTTTTATGGTTTTTGGTTTAATGATATACTTTTCATTTTGCGTTTGTGTATTCAAGCATTATTGACGTTGTTGAAATAGAATCGTCATTTAAAATATTACTATTTTACGAATACATTTGCGAATGCGTCTTTAGAAAAACCCTAGAAATAACCAATATTTTTCAATTTATCCCAAGATTGTTTCTGTGTTTTATAATAACACGTTAAGTACGTGGTACATGTTCATGTTTGATGCGTTGTTGTCAGTGACTTATGTTGCTCATCCATAGTCTCAAATAAGGACTCAAGGTCTCCGACATTTTGCGCCTGTATTGACCTGAAAGTGATTGTAGGTTGCTTCATCGTACCCACAATACAACCCCTAATTAGGTTTTTGACAAACTCGTGGAAATAGAAATATTTACCCTTTTCTGAGCTGGGTGTGGCGTACTTTGATTCAAAGTACATTTCCGTGGCATACACAATGCTTAACTACAACACACCTTGTTAGGGAGCATTGGTTGTGTTTGGGTTTGTTGGAACACAACATTACATGACCAATGGCACGTAGTTTAATTATCTGCTTGTGTTTGCTTGTGACAATATGTTTGTCCAACATCACCAGTATTTACATGTTTTTAATTGTGCACAAGTCGTTACATTACATTATGACATTATCAACAACTACTAACTATTAAAGATAGAAGTCACTTACAATTAAACTTCATGGTGATCACTTAAAATTACCCAACTCACAAAAGAAACAGCCTCCCACAACATTATACAATACATTTTCACAGATGTAATTTCATGAGACAAATTTTAATTATTTTTTGCATACTAGTGATTCATATAACAATGCCAGATTAATGGTTCTGGGATCAAATTTTTCATCGGGTTTAGCGGATGAAACGTATGGATGAAAAATTGTTAAGTGAAATTAAAAAAAAATAACAAATACTTGCACCAGAAGCTAGGCGTTGACACAACAAAATATAACCGATAACTGTCCAAAAAACTAAATTAAAAAATCTCGACTGAAACCCAGACATAACCAATCGCGCCAAAACATTTGGGGCAATTAATTTAGTCCATTAAAGCTTTTGTCCACCACTTAAAAAATTTCAACCCAATTTGTTTTTTAAATCAAAGTTTTTTACAAAGTATGCCACTATAACAATGTACCTTTATTCTATTTCACAATGCGATAGTCTTTGAATCTACAATTTGGGATGATATTATGCTCCATGAATGTTTTTTTTACCTATTTTGAACTAACTGTTGTATTTGCACTTTTTAAGTTAAAATGTATAAAAATGGCCTGTTTCAATTGCAAAAAAATAACATGAGTATAACAAATAAATGACAGAATGTTATGCAAAGAGGAACTGTGTGCACATGATTTATATTACCCTAACATGCCAAAAACATTACTAGAAGTCATGGTTTTTAAAAATATGTTTTGTTACTTATGGAATAAAAATAGAACAAACTTATAGCAAAAGATTTAAATATTGTTAAGGCATTGGAAACAGTGCCCAAGGCATTTTCCCAATAAAAAACGACCGATAAAACACATAGGCTAATTAACAAGTTATCATACATTTTTAAAATTACAATCAATAACCTCATTTCATCGTGGAATAAACCTGAAAAAAAACTTGACCAAAGGCCATTACAAATATTATAATTTCCATATCCATATGACTGATTGTTTCATAAAACTCAGATAATTTAAAAAAATAGCAACAATAAAGCTATATACGCTTAATGTGATTACGACGGAAATACAGAAAAAATATAAATTTGCTTTTGTCAGAACGAAGAAAAACTACTTTGACTTAAAGTACCGTAAAACTGCAACAAATAACAACTTTATCACAGTGGCTGGACCACGGCCTGCTTCAAACACCTTAAAAAATCTCTTTTACTGGAGAAAAACAGTCAATGGAAGTTGACATCCCAAATCATTCGCAGCCGACTGAGTTACTGTTACCGCACTGTTCCATGGTAAAGTGACCATGGTAAAGAAAAACAACAACACAAAGAATCCACCTGCGCTGTGATTTACGCTCGTTCATGGTAAACAAGAAAAGCAGAAGCAATAAAGGTTGTGTTGATCTTGGTTTCTTAATTGTTTTTCCCTCTGTGCGTTGTTGGTTATTTCCTGACACACGTGTAAGGATTTGTTGTTGTTGAAAACAGATAAATAGAGACAATTTATTTGCTTTAACTTTTGGTGTTCCGGTTTCAAACTGATTAAGGTTCGAGTGATAACTTCTACAACAGTTTCCAACATTGTACGACAAAAGGCAAAAATAACCGTTTACATTAAAAACTGTTGTCCAGTGTTTCTTGCCCTTTTTTGTACCATACCTGGACAACTAGGAAATTTAAAAAACTCCAACAAGAGCTTTAAACAACACCATTGTTTGTTTTATTATTTCAGTAATTACCTGCATTTTTGGTTGTTTAAGAGGTTTATGTCATTTTTGTGGGGTTCAAACTTCAAACCGTTGTAGTTTCCGTAGACGCACCCCCGATATATTTTTCCTTTATCCATGTTTGTAGGCGCCTTAGGTCGTTCGCCCAAGTTCTCGCGAACAGGCTCTTTCGATAACTCTACAGTTTCCTTCATTCTTTTTATTATTTTCCAATTGGTCTTCGAAGTCCTTTTTTTGTGGCTTTGTGCTGTATTTAATTATTTCGTCGTCAGTAATTACTGAAAGATTATCTATGAGAAAAACCCATTCGCACATTATAAATCTGGCCTCAGGGTTTAGTCTCCAAACCAAAACAACAAAACCAAACACAAAAGCCAAAATCGTGATAAAATATCCGAAGTTTTGTTCCAGCCATGTGAGCTGATAAACACATGCAGTAAGTTCGTAGGCTTCTGGACAAAACATTAAAATTAGTCAATATGACAGCGCTAGGGACTAGTAAAGTATTGATTTGTGACAGTTAGGTTTTTGTTTGGTCGCCTAAGTCTAACTGACAACAATTTCCACAAGTGCAGCTTTCGCCATTCATTGTTAAAAATCTGTTTATTGATAATGTAATACCTGGGGTTGTACAAAACAGTGAAAATACAAGTTTGTAGGCTGGCATTTAATCTTTGGTCTAAGCGTTGCGATGCATTCGTCAAACGAAAATTGTTGTGCTAAAATGTAGAACAATGGTTAGAATTTCGTTTGAAGAAAACCTAATAAACCTAAACGCATAATCTGGCACACTGCCTTGAAATAACGAACCAGACAAGTTGTTTCTACAAGTGTCTTTGTTATCCTCCACCGTCGGGACATGGTCATACTCTGTTTCTGCGGAAAAATTTAAACTATTACACTGGGTGTCTCTCGAACACTTTAAACAAGTTATCAAAACCATGCCATTTTAAGATTATTTTAGATGATGATTGATTTTTTTGGTTTTTATTAGGTTTTAATAATATATTTTTGACAAAAAGTCCTTTTGAAAGGACTGTTAGTTTAAAAACCGACCGAAGCTCTCTTGACATGAAATAATGTTGTTTTCTGATCCTGGAACTGATTTACGCAGGACTCGCGCTCTAACAACTGAGCTACACAGGCTCAATGGAGAATCCGTCGAAAGTTGAATCACAATCACCGCAGTGCCACAGTGCCATGTTTAAACTAGTTGCTGCCAACTTAAAAACTATAAAAATGTACATTTTGCAATTTCAAATGAAATGAATCTCATAATAGTCAATTTGAAATTGAAACAGCACTGTTGTCATCGCTTGCATATCACGGTCATTTGTAAGCTTTTCATTGCAATTTTGATGACGTCGATGTATGGCATTTTTGATCATTATCTATCTTTGCTCAACATTATCAGTTTTAATGTCATGAACCTAATTAAAATATTCCCCCCCCAAAAAAAAAAACATAATATGCAATCATCACAATGTGATAAGTAATTAAATTTGAGGTATACAGCGTACCATCATCTATTTTTCTAAATCAACCAACTTTTTCAAATCATAAACCCGTACAGCAATTACAGGCCGTTTTAGCTTCTAGCACAGGTTTAAGCAGCTTAAACACGCCGAAAAACGCTCGGTAGGCGATCGCTCGCTCATTTCTCTGCAGAAGAGCGCCCGAAATCGAAAGCGCGTAACTAGACAGACACAATGAAACCAACAAACTTATAATGCGCACACTACGCATATTGTAAACAGGCCTTTACTGGTACTACAACTGCTGAGTGATATGCGACTAATACAAATGCATTTGATTGCGAGTTAATGGAAAATTACAGCAAAAGCCTCATCAACACAACAGCGTCACGTTTACCACAACACGACAGTACTCGTGTAAAACAACCTTTCACATTTGCATTCCTTGGAAAAACAAAGCCAATAACTGATTGATGCGTTGTGTTTTCAAGGTAAGATAAGGCTTTTGAGTTCAATGTCTAAACTCCATTAAACCAATAGGTTTATTGCGAAAATACATATGTATAGCAAGACACGTGACAAGGATGGATAGCAGGCTCAGTGTTAATTATGTGCAATCATGAAAGTGTTGCAGCGTCATCACTTAGTATAAGCCTATGTCAATATTGTACGTTGTAATGTTATACACTCAGATATTGGCTTGTATATTCTTGCCTAACACAATTATATTGTGACTATTACATGAAAATAAAAGACAAATAAGACAAATTTTTTTTAAACAACTGTTTTGCGGGAGTCTGGGACTATTCAGAGGCAGTACAAAGGAAAGAACAAAGAAACTCGTTTGGGCCACAGAATTTCCAACGCTACTTCGCCTCACTGATAAATAAAAGGTACTTAAACTCAACTGTATGGTGACTTATAAACGACCACCCTCCCTACAACAACTGTTTTACGCCCTAGTAAACTTGGTTTGAGGCGACCGAATCATTGCGCTCCATCAGAACGATATCCCTGTGGGGACTGTGCCCTTGTGGCAACCATGCAAATGTAGCGTTTGCCACAAACCAGCAAATGTAGCGCATTTCTACAAACCCTGATTTGGAAATTTCAGATCTGCCAACATCTCACATGTAGGAGTTATGGCATTTATGTCGACACTTGCCACTTACATAAGGAGCGAGCTTTTGCCTCATATGTGAATCCTTTTTGTTTTGAACCATGTTAAAGTTATGAAAAGCATCTTAAAAACTTTCGATGTTTTGGCAATTGGTTTAAAAAANATCCTCTAAATTTATGTTATTTGCAGAAGCGCAGCATGTGTTTACCAACTCGCCTGGCTGGAACGAAAGTCTGGATATTTTATAATTTTATTTCATTTTAGCTTTTATGGTTCTATCATTCTAAACTTTTGGTTCTTTCAGTTACATGCTTATAATGGTTTTAAAACAAAAATGTGTATTGTCATCAGAGCAGCAAAACAAAACAAAATGTATGTTATAGTTATTTATTACAGTTTTTCTTATGTTCTTGTCGACCTTTTTAAAACGTGCATTGTTTTGGGTTGTGTATTGTTCTAATGTTTTAACAAATTATTGAAGAGTGAACATTACACTGGTTGGTTAATTTTTATACAAACGAATACTCATTGGCTGTGATATTACTATAAAGAGTGTCAATTAATTTATTTGGCAACTGTCTTTATTTTTTTATCAGATGTAACTGCACTCTGTGCGTAATGATTTTCGTTTTGATACTTTAACAATAAACGAAACTGAAACTGTTTGATGGCCAATATTAAAAGTAATCATTAATATTTAAAATCAAAACCTTGCGCGGTCAATGAAGTATATTTGTTGCAACATTAAAAAACATATGTTTTATTTCGGATAATTCGGTGAAAATATGTTTAAACGATATTCGACTTTCTGAGAAAAACGTGAAGATCAACACATTTTTTAAGTTATTTCCGCACTTTTGAGGAGGTTTGTTTGTGTGTGTATCCTACATAATGCGACGTAGATCAGAAAGTGCACTGCGTTAAAATATGGTAGTTAGTTATTATATAGCAGTTACCTCATCAAATATAGCTTGTCTATAGATAGCAGATTACGTCCCGCACATCGGTGGCTAGAAAACGGAAAATAAGAACCTGGAAAAGCACCACGGAAAATAGGCTGCCACAAACTCGTTTGTTGTGAAGTAAGATACCGCCTGCTATTGAAATCCTACTGCAGTCTTGATCAGGGTTTGTGAGCAGTAGATTCGTAAATCGTGCTGGACAGTACGAACTTGTTTTTTTGCAGTAGTCTATGTTTTACGGCAGAAATCTTTTAGAATGGATGTTATAACTGTCAATGACAGCCATATTCTGGTGAAGCAAAGAGTAAAAAACTTTTATCTGTTTTTTACCCAAAACGGTTTTGATTCGTAAACATTGTCATTGAAAGCTTTCATAAAATTGCACTTAAACAGGGGTTTTGGTTTTGCAAACAATAGTGACAAAATAAATTCTATTTAGTTCCTTCAGTTGGTTCAAAGTTGATTAGGTAATTTCTAAAAAATGACACAGAATTGAAACGTTGCTGCTGTAAATGTGGATCAAGATCTATGAAAGGTTAAGAACCACTGTTTTAAATAAAGTTTCCTTGTTTAAATGTGCTGGTAAAACTTATAGCTCCGTTTCTTTTATATGCTCTAAGAGCGAAGGCGCTCACATGTCGAAGTACCGCAGTGCCATGTTTTAAGTAATTGCTCCAAACTTATAAACTATAAAAATATAAATTTTGCAATTTGAATTGAAATGAATCTCATTATTGTCAATTTGAAGTTGAAACAGCACTGTTGTCATCGCTTGCAAATCACGGTCATTTGAAGGCTTTTAATTGCAATTTTGATGACGTCAATTTATGGCATTTTTTGATCATTATTTATCTTTGCTCAGCATTAACAGTTTTAATGTCATTAACGAGCAGTGTTAAGGCCCGTATTAACGTTGTTAGTGACACCTAACAAGTTTTTATAGCAAGTCATAATATGCAATCATGAGAATGTGATAAGTAATTAAATTTGAGGTAAATAGCGAACAATCACCCATTTAAAAAAAAAATTAACCAACTTTTTCATTTCATAAACCCGCATAGCAATAACATAGCCCGTTTTACCCTCTTGTGCAGGTTCAAGCGACTTGAACATGCCGAAAAACGCTCGAATCGCAAGCGCGTAACCAGACAGACAAAATGAACCAACAACTTCTAGTGCTCACACTACGCATATTGTAAACAGGCCTTGTACTACAACTGCTGAATGATCCACGGCTAATATGAATGGATTTGATTGCGAGTTAATGCAAAATTACAACGAAAGCCTCATCAACACAAAAGCGTCACGTTTACCACAATACGAATGGTACTCGTGTCAAACAACCTTTTACATTTGCGACGTAATACGAATTCCTTGTAAAAAAAAGCCAATAACTGATTGTTGCTACAAGCAACCCGGCTCAACAACGCCAGGTCGTTTTTATTTCAAATTGCAACTCTTTGCACGATAAAACCAAGTAACCTACGCCATATCTGCGTCACAGTTATAACTGTATACGTCATATTTGAACTCTTAGGCAGCCAAAGACTTGCGGGTTGCGATCTAGCTTTGCGCAGTGATCAAATTCGAAACGAAAACAATTTCCAAACCAACCACAGCATTAAGTTTTTTTGCGGAATATATTACGTATAACAAGGCACATGCAATCACGAAATCGCATGTTGCAGCTATATTTCAACACAATATGAAATACCTGTTAACTGAGCTGACGTAACCATATATTTTTGAAAACCTAAAAGAGTTTTAAAAACCTAAAGTTTCTATATTTTTACTGCATGCACTATAGCGTTCGTATAGCAAGTAAACGCTCAAAAGCAAATATTGGTCTTGACATGTACTGTGTTCGCTTAAACCAGGGGTCACCACAAACTTTTTTCAGCGCCAAGACATGGTATTTCTAAAATCCGATTTCGCAAACCAAAAAAATATGATCGAGGGCAGGATGAAATGACCTCAAAAATATAAAATATATACACTCGGTATACCAACAAAAATACCTACAAATCGCACAGTAAAGTTCTGCTATTGTTTGGTTAAAGCTAACTGAACAGGTTATCTGGTAAAATATTTCCTGTTTTTGTTTGTATTTCGAGTCAAGCCAAGTATTTTCACAGCTGAGAAGACTCAAGTCAAGTCAAGCTTTCGAAAAATGCAACTTAAGTCGGACATGAGACCCCATCACTGCTAAACTGTCGCTTTATCGCTTATGTACTTTATCAAATATGTTCCAACAAAGTACCTCGCTTACTACCAAAGCTGTGACAAATTAAATACGTGTACCAAATGCTGTTATAACGTCCAGAAAACATTAATATTTAAAATCAAAACCTTGCGCGGTCAATGAAGTATATTTGTTGCAACATTAAAAAACATATGTTTTATTTCGGATAATTCGGTGAAAATATGTTTAAACGATATTCGACTTTCTGAGAAAAACGTGAAGATCAACACATTTTTTAAGTTATTTCCGCACTTTTGAGGAGGTTTGTTTGTGTGTGTATCCTACATAATGCGACGTAGATCAGAAAGTGCACTGCGTTAAAATATGGTAGTTAGTTATTATATAGCAGTTACCTCATCAAATATAGCTTGTCTATAGATAGCAGATTACGTCCCGCACATCGGTGGCTAGAAAACGGAAAATAAGAACCTGGAAAAGCACCACGGAAAATAGGCTGCCACAAACTCGTTTGTTGTGAAGTAAGATACCGCCTGCTATTGAAATCCTACTGCAGTCTTGATCAGGGTTTGTGAGCAGTAGATTCGTAAATCGTGCTGGACAGTACGAACTTGTTTTTTTGCAGTAGTCTATGTTTTACGGCAGAAATCTTTTAGAATGGATGTTATAACTGTCAATGACAGCCATATTCTGGTGAAGCAAAGAGTAAAAAACTTTTATCTGTTTTTTACCCAAAACGGTTTTGATTCGTAAACATTGTCATTGAAAGCTTTCATAAAATTGCACTTAAACAGGGGTTTTGGTTTTGCAAACAATAGTGACAAAATAAATTCTATTTAGTTCCTTCAGTTGGTTCAAAGTTGATTAGGTAATTTCTAAAAAATGACACAGAATTGAAACGTTGCTGCTGTAAATGTGGATCAAGATCTATGAAAGGTTAAGAACCACTGTTTTAAATAAAGTTTCCTTGTTTAAATGTGCTGGTAAAACTTATAGCTCCGTTTCTTTTATATGCTCTAAGAGCGAAGGCGCTCACATGTCGAAGTACCGCAGTGCCATGTTTTAAGTAATTGCTCCAAACTTATAAACTATAAAAATATAAATTTTGCAATTTGAATTGAAATGAATCTCATTATTGTCAATTTGAAGTTGAAACAGCACTGTTGTCATCGCTTGCAAATCACGGTCATTTGAAGGCTTTTAATTGCAATTTTGATGACGTCAATTTATGGCATTTTTTGATCATTATTTATCTTTGCTCAGCATTAACAGTTTTAATGTCATTAACGAGCAGTGTTAAGGCCCGTATTAACGTTGTTAGTGACACCTAACAAGTTTTTATAGCAAGTCATAATATGCAATCATGAGAATGTGATAAGTAATTAAATTTGAGGTAAATAGCGAACAATCACCCATTTAAAAAAAAAATTAACCAACTTTTTCATTTCATAAACCCGCATAGCAATAACATAGCCCGTTTTACCCTCTTGTGCAGGTTCAAGCGACTTGAACATGCCGAAAAACGCTCGAATCGCAAGCGCGTAACCAGACAGACAAAATGAACCAACAACTTCTAGTGCTCACACTACGCATATTGTAAACAGGCCTTGTACTACAACTGCTGAATGATCCACGGCTAATATGAATGGATTTGATTGCGAGTTAATGCAAAATTACAACGAAAGCCTCATCAACACAAAAGCGTCACGTTTACCACAATACGAATGGTACTCGTGTCAAACAACCTTTTACATTTGCGACGTAATACGAATTCCTTGTAAAAAAAAGCCAATAACTGATTGTTGCTACAAGCAACCCGGCTCAACAACGCCAGGTCGTTTTTATTTCAAATTGCAACTCTTTGCACGATAAAACCAAGTAACCTACGCCATATCTGCGTCACAGTTATAACTGTATACGTCATATTTGAACTCTTAGGCAGCCAAAGACTTGCGGGTTGCGATCTAGCTTTGCGCAGTGATCAAATTCGAAACGAAAACAATTTCCAAACCAACCACAGCATTAAGTTTTTTTGCGGAATATATTACGTATAACAAGGCACATGCAATCACGAAATCGCATGTTGCAGCTATATTTCAACACAATATGAAATACCTGTTAACTGAGCTGACGTAACCATATATTTTTGAAAACCTAAAAGAGTTTTAAAAACCTAAAGTTTCTATATTTTTACTGCATGCACTATAGCGTTCGTATAGCAAGTAAACGCTCAAAAGCAAATATTGGTCTTGACATGTACTGTGTTCGCTTAAACCAGGGGTCACCACAAACTTTTTTCAGCGCCAAGACATGGTATTTCTAAAATCCGATTTCGCAAACCAAAAAAATATGATCGAGGGCAGGATGAAATGACCTCAAAAATATAAAATATATACACTCGGTATACCAACAAAAATACCTACAAATCGCACAGTAAAGTTCTGCTATTGTTTGGTTAAAGCTAACTGAACAGGTTATCTGGTAAAATATTTCCTGTTTTTGTTTGTATTTCGAGTCAAGCCAAGTATTTTCACAGCTGAGAAGACTCAAGTCAAGTCAAGCTTTCGAAAAATGCAACTTAAGTCGGACATGAGACCCCATCACTGCTAAACTGTCGCTTTATCGCTTATGTACTTTATCAAATATGTTCCAACAAAGTACCTCGCTTACTACCAAAGCTGTGACAAATTAAATACGTGTACCAAATGCTGTTATAACGTCCAGAAAACATTAATATTTAAAATCAAAACCTTGCGCGGTCAATGAAGTATATTTGTTGCAACATTAAAAAACATATGTTTTATTTCGGATAATTCGGTGAAAATATGTTTAAACGATATTCGACTTTCTGAGAAAAACGTGAAGATCAACACATTTTTTAAGTTATTTCCGCACTTTTGAGGAGGTTTGTTTGTGTGTGTATCCTACATAATGCGACGTAGATCAGAAAGTGCACTGCGTTAAAATATGGTAGTTAGTTATTATATAGCAGTTACCTCATCAAATATAGCTTGTCTATAGATAGCAGATTACGTCCCGCACATCGGTGGCTAGAAAACGGAAAATAAGAACCTGGAAAAGCACCACGGAAAATAGGCTGCCACAAACTCGTTTGTTGTGAAGTAAGATACCGCCTGCTATTGAAATCCTACTGCAGTCTTGATCAGGGTTTGTGAGCAGTAGATTCGTAAATCGTGCTGGACAGTACGAACTTGTTTTTTTGCAGTAGTCTATGTTTTACGGCAGAAATCTTTTAGAATGGATGTTATAACTGTCAATGACAGCCATATTCTGGTGAAGCAAAGAGTAAAAAACTTTTATCTGTTTTTTACCCAAAACGGTTTTGATTCGTAAACATTGTCATTGAAAGCTTTCATAAAATTGCACTTAAACAGGGGTTTTGGTTTTGCAAACAATAGTGACAAAATAAATTCTATTTAGTTCCTTCAGTTGGTTCAAAGTTGATTAGGTAATTTCTAAAAAATGACACAGAATTGAAACGTTGCTGCTGTAAATGTGGATCAAGATCTATGAAAGGTTAAGAACCACTGTTTTAAATAAAGTTTCCTTGTTTAAATGTGCTGGTAAAACTTATAGCTCCGTTTCTTTTATATGCTCTAAGAGCGAAGGCGCTCACATGTCGAAGTACCGCAGTGCCATGTTTTAAGTAATTGCTCCAAACTTATAAACTATAAAAATATAAATTTTGCAATTTGAATTGAAATGAATCTCATTATTGTCAATTTGAAGTTGAAACAGCACTGTTGTCATCGCTTGCAAATCACGGTCATTTGAAGGCTTTTAATTGCAATTTTGATGACGTCAATTTATGGCATTTTTTGATCATTATTTATCTTTGCTCAGCATTAACAGTTTTAATGTCATTAACGAGCAGTGTTAAGGCCCGTATTAACGTTGTTAGTGACACCTAACAAGTTTTTATAGCAAGTCATAATATGCAATCATGAGAATGTGATAAGTAATTAAATTTGAGGTAAATAGCGAACAATCACCCATTTAAAAAAAAAATTAACCAACTTTTTCATTTCATAAACCCGCATAGCAATAACATAGCCCGTTTTACCCTCTTGTGCAGGTTCAAGCGACTTGAACATGCCGAAAAACGCTCGAATCGCAAGCGCGTAACCAGACAGACAAAATGAACCAACAACTTCTAGTGCTCACACTACGCATATTGTAAACAGGCCTTGTACTACAACTGCTGAATGATCCACGGCTAATATGAATGGATTTGATTGCGAGTTAATGCAAAATTACAACGAAAGCCTCATCAACACAAAAGCGTCACGTTTACCACAATACGAATGGTACTCGTGTCAAACAACCTTTTACATTTGCGACGTAATACGAATTCCTTGTAAAAAAAAGCCAATAACTGATTGTTGCTACAAGCAACCCGGCTCAACAACGCCAGGTCGTTTTTATTTCAAATTGCAACTCTTTGCACGATAAAACCAAGTAACCTACGCCATATCTGCGTCACAGTTATAACTGTATACGTCATATTTGAACTCTTAGGCAGCCAAAGACTTGCGGGTTGCGATCTAGCTTTGCGCAGTGATCAAATTCGAAACGAAAACAATTTCCAAACCAACCACAGCATTAAGTTTTTTTGCGGAATATATTACGTATAACAAGGCACATGCAATCACGAAATCGCATGTTGCAGCTATATTTCAACACAATATGAAATACCTGTTAACTGAGCTGACGTAACCATATATTTTTGAAAACCTAAAAGAGTTTTAAAAACCTAAAGTTTCTATATTTTTACTGCATGCACTATAGCGTTCGTATAGCAAGTAAACGCTCAAAAGCAAATATTGGTCTTGACATGTACTGTGTTCGCTTAAACCAGGGGTCACCACAAACTTTTTTCAGCGCCAAGACATGGTATTTCTAAAATCCGATTTCGCAAACCAAAAAAATATGATCGAGGGCAGGATGAAATGACCTCAAAAATATAAAATATATACACTCGGTATACCAACAAAAATACCTACAAATCGCACAGTAAAGTTCTGCTATTGTTTGGTTAAAGCTAACTGAACAGGTTATCTGGTAAAATATTTCCTGTTTTTGTTTGTATTTCGAGTCAAGCCAAGTATTTTCACAGCTGAGAAGACTCAAGTCAAGTCAAGCTTTCGAAAAATGCAACTTAAGTCGGACATGAGACCCCATCACTGCTAAACTGTCGCTTTATCGCTTATGTACTTTATCAAATATGTTCCAACAAAGTACCTCGCTTACTACCAAAGCTGTGACAAATTAAATACGTGTACCAAATGCTGTTATAACGTCCAGAAAACATTAATATTTAAAATCAAAACCTTGCGCGGTCAATGAAGTATATTTGTTGCAACATTAAAAAACATATGTTTTATTTCGGATAATTCGGTGAAAATATGTTTAAACGATATTCGACTTTCTGAGAAAAACGTGAAGATCAACACATTTTTTAAGTTATTTCCGCACTTTTGAGGAGGTTTGTTTGTGTGTGTATCCTACATAATGCGACGTAGATCAGAAAGTGCACTGCGTTAAAATATGGTAGTTAGTTATTATATAGCAGTTACCTCATCAAATATAGCTTGTCTATAGATAGCAGATTACGTCCCGCACATCGGTGGCTAGAAAACGGAAAATAAGAACCTGGAAAAGCACCACGGAAAATAGGCTGCCACAAACTCGTTTGTTGTGAAGTAAGATACCGCCTGCTATTGAAATCCTACTGCAGTCTTGATCAGGGTTTGTGAGCAGTAGATTCGTAAATCGTGCTGGACAGTACGAACTTGTTTTTTTGCAGTAGTCTATGTTTTACGGCAGAAATCTTTTAGAATGGATGTTATAACTGTCAATGACAGCCATATTCTGGTGAAGCAAAGAGTAAAAAACTTTTATCTGTTTTTTACCCAAAACGGTTTTGATTCGTAAACATTGTCATTGAAAGCTTTCATAAAATTGCACTTAAACAGGGGTTTTGGTTTTGCAAACAATAGTGACAAAATAAATTCTATTTAGTTCCTTCAGTTGGTTCAAAGTTGATTAGGTAATTTCTAAAAAATGACACAGAATTGAAACGTTGCTGCTGTAAATGTGGATCAAGATCTATGAAAGGTTAAGAACCACTGTTTTAAATAAAGTTTCCTTGTTTAAATGTGCTGGTAAAACTTATAGCTCCGTTTCTTTTATATGCTCTAAGAGCGAAGGCGCTCACATGTCGAAGTACCGCAGTGCCATGTTTTAAGTAATTGCTCCAAACTTATAAACTATAAAAATATAAATTTTGCAATTTGAATTGAAATGAATCTCATTATTGTCAATTTGAAGTTGAAACAGCACTGTTGTCATCGCTTGCAAATCACGGTCATTTGAAGGCTTTTAATTGCAATTTTGATGACGTCAATTTATGGCATTTTTTGATCATTATTTATCTTTGCTCAGCATTAACAGTTTTAATGTCATTAACGAGCAGTGTTAAGGCCCGTATTAACGTTGTTAGTGACACCTAACAAGTTTTTATAGCAAGTCATAATATGCAATCATGAGAATGTGATAAGTAATTAAATTTGAGGTAAATAGCGAACAATCACCCATTTAAAAAAAAAATTAACCAACTTTTTCATTTCATAAACCCGCATAGCAATAACATAGCCCGTTTTACCCTCTTGTGCAGGTTCAAGCGACTTGAACATGCCGAAAAACGCTCGAATCGCAAGCGCGTAACCAGACAGACAAAATGAACCAACAACTTCTAGTGCTCACACTACGCATATTGTAAACAGGCCTTGTACTACAACTGCTGAATGATCCACGGCTAATATGAATGGATTTGATTGCGAGTTAATGCAAAATTACAACGAAAGCCTCATCAACACAAAAGCGTCACGTTTACCACAATACGAATGGTACTCGTGTCAAACAACCTTTTACATTTGCGACGTAATACGAATTCCTTGTAAAAAAAAGCCAATAACTGATTGTTGCTACAAGCAACCCGGCTCAACAACGCCAGGTCGTTTTTATTTCAAATTGCAACTCTTTGCACGATAAAACCAAGTAACCTACGCCATATCTGCGTCACAGTTATAACTGTATACGTCATATTTGAACTCTTAGGCAGCCAAAGACTTGCGGGTTGCGATCTAGCTTTGCGCAGTGATCAAATTCGAAACGAAAACAATTTCCAAACCAACCACAGCATTAAGTTTTTTTGCGGAATATATTACGTATAACAAGGCACATGCAATCACGAAATCGCATGTTGCAGCTATATTTCAACACAATATGAAATACCTGTTAACTGAGCTGACGTAACCATATATTTTTGAAAACCTAAAAGAGTTTTAAAAACCTAAAGTTTCTATATTTTTACTGCATGCACTATAGCGTTCGTATAGCAAGTAAACGCTCAAAAGCAAATATTGGTCTTGACATGTACTGTGTTCGCTTAAACCAGGGGTCACCACAAACTTTTTTCAGCGCCAAGACATGGTATTTCTAAAATCCGATTTCGCAAACCAAAAAAATATGATCGAGGGCAGGATGAAATGACCTCAAAAATATAAAATATATACACTCGGTATACCAACAAAAATACCTACAAATCGCACAGTAAAGTTCTGCTATTGTTTGGTTAAAGCTAACTGAACAGGTTATCTGGTAAAATATTTCCTGTTTTTGTTTGTATTTCGAGTCAAGCCAAGTATTTTCACAGCTGAGAAGACTCAAGTCAAGTCAAGCTTTCGAAAAATGCAACTTAAGTCGGACATGAGACCCCATCACTGCTAAACTGTCGCTTTATCGCTTATGTACTTTATCAAATATGTTCCAACAAAGTACCTCGCTTACTACCAAAGCTGTGACAAATTAAATACGTGTACCAAATGCTGTTATAACGTCCAGAAAACATTAATATTTAAAATCAAAACCTTGCGCGGTCAATGAAGTATATTTGTTGCAACATTAAAAAACATATGTTTTATTTCGGATAATTCGGTGAAAATATGTTTAAACGATATTCGACTTTCTGAGAAAAACGTGAAGATCAACACATTTTTTAAGTTATTTCCGCACTTTTGAGGAGGTTTGTTTGTGTGTGTATCCTACATAATGCGACGTAGATCAGAAAGTGCACTGCGTTAAAATATGGTAGTTAGTTATTATATAGCAGTTACCTCATCAAATATAGCTTGTCTATAGATAGCAGATTACGTCCCGCACATCGGTGGCTAGAAAACGGAAAATAAGAACCTGGAAAAGCACCACGGAAAATAGGCTGCCACAAACTCGTTTGTTGTGAAGTAAGATACCGCCTGCTATTGAAATCCTACTGCAGTCTTGATCAGGGTTTGTGAGCAGTAGATTCGTAAATCGTGCTGGACAGTACGAACTTGTTTTTTTGCAGTAGTCTATGTTTTACGGCAGAAATCTTTTAGAATGGATGTTATAACTGTCAATGACAGCCATATTCTGGTGAAGCAAAGAGTAAAAAACTTTTATCTGTTTTTTACCCAAAACGGTTTTGATTCGTAAACATTGTCATTGAAAGCTTTCATAAAATTGCACTTAAACAGGGGTTTTGGTTTTGCAAACAATAGTGACAAAATAAATTCTATTTAGTTCCTTCAGTTGGTTCAAAGTTGATTAGGTAATTTCTAAAAAATGACACAGAATTGAAACGTTGCTGCTGTAAATGTGGATCAAGATCTATGAAAGGTTAAGAACCACTGTTTTAAATAAAGTTTCCTTGTTTAAATGTGCTGGTAAAACTTATAGCTCCGTTTCTTTTATATGCTCTAAGAGCGAAGGCGCTCACATGTCGAAGTACCGCAGTGCCATGTTTTAAGTAATTGCTCCAAACTTATAAACTATAAAAATATAAATTTTGCAATTTGAATTGAAATGAATCTCATTATTGTCAATTTGAAGTTGAAACAGCACTGTTGTCATCGCTTGCAAATCACGGTCATTTGAAGGCTTTTAATTGCAATTTTGATGACGTCAATTTATGGCATTTTTTGATCATTATTTATCTTTGCTCAGCATTAACAGTTTTAATGTCATTAACGAGCAGTGTTAAGGCCCGTATTAACGTTGTTAGTGACACCTAACAAGTTTTTATAGCAAGTCATAATATGCAATCATGAGAATGTGATAAGTAATTAAATTTGAGGTAAATAGCGAACAATCACCCATTTAAAAAAAAAATTAACCAACTTTTTCATTTCATAAACCCGCATAGCAATAACATAGCCCGTTTTACCCTCTTGTGCAGGTTCAAGCGACTTGAACATGCCGAAAAACGCTCGAATCGCAAGCGCGTAACCAGACAGACAAAATGAACCAACAACTTCTAGTGCTCACACTACGCATATTGTAAACAGGCCTTGTACTACAACTGCTGAATGATCCACGGCTAATATGAATGGATTTGATTGCGAGTTAATGCAAAATTACAACGAAAGCCTCATCAACACAAAAGCGTCACGTTTACCACAATACGAATGGTACTCGTGTCAAACAACCTTTTACATTTGCGACGTAATACGAATTCCTTGTAAAAAAAAGCCAATAACTGATTGTTGCTACAAGCAACCCGGCTCAACAACGCCAGGTCGTTTTTATTTCAAATTGCAACTCTTTGCACGATAAAACCAAGTAACCTACGCCATATCTGCGTCACAGTTATAACTGTATACGTCATATTTGAACTCTTAGGCAGCCAAAGACTTGCGGGTTGCGATCTAGCTTTGCGCAGTGATCAAATTCGAAACGAAAACAATTTCCAAACCAACCACAGCATTAAGTTTTTTTGCGGAATATATTACGTATAACAAGGCACATGCAATCACGAAATCGCATGTTGCAGCTATATTTCAACACAATATGAAATACCTGTTAACTGAGCTGACGTAACCATATATTTTTGAAAACCTAAAAGAGTTTTAAAAACCTAAAGTTTCTATATTTTTACTGCATGCACTATAGCGTTCGTATAGCAAGTAAACGCTCAAAAGCAAATATTGGTCTTGACATGTACTGTGTTCGCTTAAACCAGGGGTCACCACATTTTCTTTGGTGACCCAAATTTCCACTCTTTTAACTGTTTATCAGCAAAGCACATTATTTCAATTAAAATAAAAAAACAGATAGACAAAAACATGAGTTTGTCCAATAACTTTCATATGGTTATATAATGCAATGAAAGACTTGGGATGTGTAATCCGAAAGTACACAGGTAAATGAACTACGAACAAACCGTAAGCAAATCGTCAAAACAAATGCGACAATGGGTCGGTTCTCTCTAGGCTGGACCATAGGCTCGTCGAAAGCTGTGTTATACTGTATTATGTCATTGGGAGATATTTGCGGCATTTGTTGAAATACGAAGTTCCATTCTCCCAACACATATCTTGCTTGTGGGTGCATTCACCAAATAAAATTTTATAAACCAAACACACACGCCAACGTGATAATCAGGCTGACAAAGTTTCGATCCAGCCAGTGCAGTTGATCAATACAAAGTGTCGTCCTTTTTAGAGCTGTTTAAATAAATTGATTTTAATCAGTAATAAAGTTAAAAACGGATATGTCTAACGTTGGCTCTTCAGATTTCACAGAAACAAACATCATTGACGTATATAGACAAACCATCAACATGCACCTACTTTCAGAGCCGCTGGCACAAAATAAACTTGTCTTCTGATCCAGGAATATAGTCATCAGTTGACTAACCATTCACCAAGAAAATAAAAAAAATATGTATCAGTAGTATTTCCCGCCATGGGACTATAAAACAGGTGTTTCGAGAGTAAAGAGTCAGTTGTGTTAGATTAGGATAATTGAATAATGTTGTTTTTTGAAGGTTCGTTTTTTAAGCAAGCGATAGGTATCAACAACTACTTGCAAGGTATAGTTAAGTCTTCATATTAACCAAATGCAGAGACTGAGATTAACGAAATTCGGAATTTAATTTTACAATTAGTGTATGTTTAATCTTGACACTGTTGATGCATCATAAAAATTACACACATTTTGATGTTTCGCCTGCCAAACACGTGAAATGCGTAAAAAATACATAACATTTGTAAAATGTAGTAAAGGGTTTTGCGTGTTTTACAATTCAATACTTTTACAGGAATCTGCTTGTGTAAAATGGCTGCAGCTTTCATTGTTTACTACTCTATGCATAGAAATCGACGTGGAGACGTTCTAATTTATGAATGTTTGTATGAAGCCGGAAGATTTCGTATAACTACAAAACTTCGAGTTGTCCTTGAAGGGTTGGGGGGGGGGGGACACGTGACAAGGATGGATAGCAGGCTCAGTATCAATTGTGTGCAATCATGAAAATCATGAAAAAATCACTAAACTCAATATAGTCATCAGTTGTGTGCCCAATTAGTTGTGTTAGTTGTTTTTTTGAAGGTTCGTTTTTTTAGCAAGCGATAGGTCTCAATAACTACTTGCAAGATATAGTTGAGTCTTCATTTTAAGCAAATGCAGTGACTGAGATTAACGAAATTCGGAATTTAATTTTACAATTAATGTATGTTTAATCTGGACACTGATAATGCACCATAACAATTAAACACATTTAGATGTTTTGCATGCCAAAGACGTGAAATGCGTAAAAAATACATAACATTTGTAAAATGTAAGTTAGCAAAGGGTTTTGCGTGTTTTACAATTCAACACTTTTACAGGAATCTGCTTGTGCAAAATGGCTGCACCGTTCATTGTTTACTACAAAAAGCTTATAAATCGGCGTGGAGACGTTCTGATCTATGAATGTTTGTATGAAGTCGGGAGATTTCGTATAACTACAAAACTTCGAATTATCTTTGAAGGGTTGCATCGACCTACATTTGACATTTAATGGACAGCTGATTCACCATGTCACCAATCGCTGTGATTTTTCGGAAACATATAAGCAACCAGCATTTGTACATGAAATGTTTCTGTTACATCTGCCTTTTTGTCATCAAAAGTTTTACATCGCACGCATTTGCAATGTAAAGTTGACAAATTCATCGCTGTTCCATAGTTGCTGGACCTGACCTAATGTCAAACAGCCCTAAAACACCTTTGTCAAGACCAATTGTGTATTGTGTTTGTTGTCTTGGTCTTTCCTGGATAGGGTCAGCTTGCAAAAATAGCCAGTTGTGGCTCCAGCTGCACCCTTTTTGTTTCAACGCTTGTTTCATATGTTCAACCATGTGTTATTCGTCTTTATTATTTTACGTGGGCGCTGAAACAAACAAATAAACTAAATTGATTGATTGATTTCCTGGTGCTATAATGTATAGGCATGCCAATCAAACTTTTGGGCCTAAACGGCTTCTCAAAAACGAATAGGGTTCGGGCCGGGTTTCGGGCTCCAATTTCAGGACCGTTTACAACTCTGTACTGGTAAGTGCAAACCAATACATGTTATGTGAAAGTTTACACTTTTCAGCAGACAGTATTTTTTTCACTGGGTTTGAACCCAAAAAGCTCCCGAAGAGGAAACCTAAAGATTTGTTTTATAGCGACTTGAACCATTCAGCCAAGTTGTTTTCCGAATGGGTCGTGTTTGCAAATGTAACCTGACTAGAAACATTATGCACTGTCTGTGGGCAATGATTATTGTATTAGGTATTTCCTTTCATACTGAAATAACATCATTGAGTGGAAACCACTTTGATTTCCAAGCAGGTGCTTGGCCATTGTGGATGTTCTTCATTCGTGGTTTTTGTTAGATTCCATTCCGTTTCGGACTCAAATCAGCTATGACGTTACTGGATGGGGGGGGGGTGAACTGAGCAAGCTTGTAGTCTTCGGAAAACCATCCAAGTTGACCAACAGATTGATAAGTTTGCATTTTAAGTTTTCAACACTTTCTTACATTTTACGAAAATGTAACGAAACAAAGCAGCAAAGCATTTTTATGTCAATTTGAAAGTTCTAATGTTATACACTCAGCTATTGGCTTGTATATTCTTGCCTAACACAATTATATTGTGACTAATACATAAAAATAAAAGACAAATAAGACAAACCCTTTT
>QLIY01001760.1:9418-29166 GCA_003260075.1 Phallusia mammillata
ACATGGACCATCTTTAGACCAATATCTGTAATGTGTGTAAATTTGAAAAAGTTTGAACCATTCTTTCTTGACCAAAACGTGGGAACAAATCCGCGTTAGACGGAAAAAAAGAAAAAAGATACGGACAAAAACAATATGTGTCCCCTTCAGGGAAGGGGACCCATACTAACATGACAATGTGTTTCACTATATCGTTTAATTTAAGTGAAGTCAACATTTGTTATGTGCTTAGGGTGTAGGACGTAAAAATGTTCGTGATTTTTTTATGCAGCCTACTTCGGTTACATTCATTCAAAAAAAATTTATGGGGGGTTCGCTAAAGTTTGACAAAACACCTTGCGGTTCCGTGCCACTGAAAAGGTTGAAGAGCACTGCTTTAAGTGAAGTAGGTGCACAGCTGTTATTCTGTTGTTCTAGGGGGGGGGGGGGTTCGGCAAAGTTTGACAAAACACCTTAGGGGTTCCGTGTCACTAAAAAGGTTGAAGAGCACTGCTTTAAATGAAGTAGGTGCACAGCTGTTATTCTGTTGTTCTATTTTTAATTGGTTGATCAAAGAACTACAATATTTTATCAATCAAGTTCCCACGAAGCCAGTACTAAGCAACTCAGACACACTGTAAATTTGCGGTATATGACGGCTTAAATAAAAACAATTCCTTTCTTTAACGACCAATTCTCAGTTTTGTTACCTGGCAATGATAACAACATTTGGGAAACGCATCAAGCTTGTTAATGTCATTTTTTTCTGATTTGCAAATCTTTCCAAGCGTCACAGCAGCATAAATGGTGATAACCAACATGGGGGGGGGGCCTTTCTTTAATGACTAATTCTCAGTTGTGTTACCTGGCAATGATAACAACATTCGGGAAACGCATCAAGCTTGTTAATGTCATTTTTTTCTGATTCGCAAATCTTTCCAAGCGTCACAGCAGCATAAATGGTGATAACCAACATTGGTATAAGTATTCCAACAATGCAAACGTTCAGGGCCATGGCAGTAAGCTTTAAATAAGATCGAAAATCATCATCAAGTAAAAAACAAATTTATCATACCTCCACTATTCATATAGATTGTTTAATTTGCCCATTTTATTATACTCACATAAACAAAATTAAATAATGTTTTTTGACTAATAAAGAATACAAAAAAAACAAAATTACATTGAACTCCGAAATTATTAGCAAATCCAGTATGTGTAATATTTGGACAGTTTTTGAGTTCTGGGGGGGGGGTTAATGTTTTTTGACTAATAAAGAATACAAAAGAAACAAAATTACATTTAACTTCGAAGTTATTAGCAAATCCAGTATGTGTAATATTTGGACAGTTTTTGAGTTCTGACCTTTACAAATATTAAGAAGCAATGCAAGAAAAATATCAAATAACAAATGATTCTTAAGCTAATGACAAACCAAACCTACCACCAATGATTGCATCATTGCCATATCTTCTCGGTTCAAGTAATATCCTTCTTTAAGTATATATCCTTCAGCTTGTTCTGGGATGGGTAAGAAATCATAAATTTGATTTCTAATTTCAACTAGTGTGACCACCAATACAAAAACAACAAACCAAGCCGAAATAAGGCAAATAATCATTGTCCAAATCATCTGAAAAGTAGAATGAAGTGTGATTAAAAAAAGCTTCTACTGTGTTATTAAAAACTTGTGTAACATAAACGGGGGGGGGGGTTTCTAATTCCAACTAGTGTGACAACCAATACAAAAACAACAAACCAAGCCGAAATAATGCAAATAATCATTGTCCAAATCATCTGAAAAGTAGAATGAAGTGTTATTAAAAAAAGCTTCTACTGTGTTATTAAAAACTTGTGTAACATAAACTCTACAGAACCGCAAAACATTTTTATGTCAGGCGTTTTTGCTTCTTTATCAGCAGTACAAACTTTTCAAAAATTGCATCATTATCTAATTTGCCATGTTTAAAGGATCTATATCAGTGATTTTGCGGGCAACAGACCTCGATACAAAATTCACACAAACCTTTTGCGTTTAAAATCCCATTTAAGACCTCTATTACATGCCCCCCTGAAACTATTCAACAGACACATAGGGGTTCAGAAAACCCAAGGGTGGAAACTGACTTTTATGTAAGACTGTGTTTTCAACTGTGTATTAAGCAAAGCCAACAACACAAAAATCATTAACAAAATAAAAATAGTGAGAAAAGGGGGGGGGGTTTTAAGGATCTAAATCAGTGATTTTGCGGGCAACAGACCTCGATAAAACTTTTTGTCTTTAAAATCCCATTTAAGACCTTTATTACATGCCTCCCTGAAACTATCCAAAAGACACATAAGAGTTCAGCAAACCCAAGGGTGGAAACTGACTTTTATGTAAGACTGTGTTTACAACTGTGTATTAGGCAAAAGCCAACAACACAAAAATCATTAACAAAATAAAAATAGTGAGAAAAAAAGTCAAAACATGACAACTGACAAAATATATTAACTCACCAAAGATCGTTTCAAAAATCTTGAAAGCATGATAAGCATTATTCCTGCAACCAAACTCTGCATGACATAATACAAACTGTTTTTGCCAAAAATAAACTATGATTGTCCAAGCTTAATCCTGGTTCTTTTAAAGGTAACTGTATACTTATGTAGAAATTTGGTCACAGTTTTAACATTGTTTTGACTAAAGTAAAGATTATTTGTAAGATTTCATGCCTAGAGCAGCAAGTGCAAATTGTTATAAGTTTACAATGCATAGCAAACCTGTTCCATATTTCAAACAAAATTCAACTATTTGACAGTTACTCTAAAAGGTATATTGAAAAGGTTTAGTTAGATATATTAGACCTTGTATTGGCCACAGAAAAATGGTTTAATATGCTTTTTTGTAGAATTAAAAAACTAACAAACCAACAACTTACAGCTACACATCCCCAAACAGGTGAATTGGAAATTACAGCCCATGACCAGGTTTCATCAATGATTACAGCGGCTGCATAACCCAATAAAATAGCGACAACACTAAGAACCAGAAGTGCCATCTGAAAACAATAATATTTACAAAAAAAAAAGAAATTTTGAATGTAGCGCTTTTCTAACATGACACCAAACAACATTGATTTACAGAATAGATTAGTAATTGTCCAAACTTTTTGGGTGTATTTATAAAAAAGAAAAAAGAAACATCGTGCAATATGCATTACTTCACTGATTTTGCCTCGTATTGAAACAAAAAACTGAATAAAAAATTAAATGCTTCTTTCATACACTTACCCCAATAGCATGAAGAATGTATTTAAAGTCTTTCTGCTTCTCACAATTTGTAACATTTTTGTCAACAAAGTTATTCATTGTAAATTTCTGATTGCCCGGGTTGCTGTGATAACAATTTTTATTGATCACAGATAAAAATAAATAATGTCTACTGGGAATACTTTGTCAGACTGTACATAAGCAAAGAAGATTAACTTTTTTAACTATGATACCCTCATATAAACTGGCTAAATTTTTTAGTGCATAGTTTCGCTTCTAGTTTTAAAAAAGTTTTTAACAATCCTGTGTACTGAGGATATGGATAGTCATATATACTCTAAAATAAAATTAAATATCATTTTTGCTTTCTTAAACAAGTTAAAACAACAAAGACCTTCCGCCAATATATGGTAAATTTGCAGAGCTACTCCAGTTTGTATGCTTTACTGTACAATAATATGTATTTTAAAAACACATGAGTGTTACAAACCAGACTTTATTATGCAAAATATAATTACCTAAAACTTTGCACTGCTACCACTAACCTACTAACATAGAATCAATACATTCGCTGCATTCAGAATAGTCCTTAAGGCTTAACCTGTTCAGTAACATGTATATTGCCTTGGGCATGAACAAACCAAACCGCATCCTAATCAAGCATCAAGTCCATGGATTATTGACAAGTTCAGTCTTTGCCAGTATGATTTCATGTCTCACAAAATTTCTGTTATTATTTTTAACACCACGTTGTCAGCGTCAAAACTTACTTTGGAGTTTTTGATTTACTTTAAGATAGCACTTGTTGGGCTAGTTTTGATAAGAAAAGTTGTGCATTTTGATAATTCGAAATGGCAAAATTGGCCACAAATGCTTAAAAACCTGCTGCTAAGTACTTAGTCTGTCTTATTACCTACGCACCAATGTTGTATTGGAAAGTTCCCATTTAGGAATACACATGTAGAAACTTGACATATTTTGCAAACCACTGGCGCAGGTTTTAGTATATGTGCAACAAAAAAATACCAACACTGAAATTCGTCGTTGTTTAAAGTAAACCGAAAAAAACACTGGATTTGGGTGTGACTTTTTATCAGCTGTATAAGCATAAATATATGTGTGCATTCTAATTTGCCCTTCCTAATTCACAAACATTTTGAAAATCTGTATTTTTTTTATTGGCAAAGCAGTGGTATAGTCTGTACTGTAGACAATGAAACAGAAAAATGAAAGAAAACAAATACTTTGGTATTTGATATTATGGTAAAAAATGGAACAAGGATAAAAAAAAAACTTTGGAATGCACTAATAACAAATGTTAAAAGTCAGACAAATAGTGAAATCGAAGGCAACAGACAAGCAAAACAATTGGAGTTTTAGACAAAAACTCACAAAAAAGTGAAACAATAAAAAACAATTCAGTAGCAAAAGAAATCAACCCACTACAGTATAAGCTTCCAAAGCAAACAACAGTATTTTTTACTTATTTTCTGCAAAAACACCTGCTTACATTTACAAAACTACTGGTGTACCTGCATGTAAATAGACTACATCCTCTTGCTTCAAATAGTTTTAATCAGTCCTGCATACTGCGGATATGGATAGCCGTAAATACCCTGTAATAAAAAAATACTGGTTGAAAAACTATTTTCTTCACATTTTGTTTTTCTTGTTGTATTATTTCTGACAGTGCTTCCCAACCTTTTTTGTTACATTCCTCCCTTCGCCCATTTTCAAACTATTCACTCCTCCTCAAAAGACGAAAAACAATAATAACATAAAAAATTATAGCAATTTGAAATAGACCTTATAATTAGGGATATCCATTTCAGAATCCTTTACAACCGGTTTCAAAAAGTAAACCGGGTCCAAGTTATAATTGACATCCACAATGTATCTCAAAAATATTCTGTAACATTTCCAATGTAATTTTTTTTACAGTTTTTGTGAAATTCCTCCCCTGAACTCATAAAATTCCTCCATGGGAGGAATTCCTCCCCAGTTGGGAACCACTGATTTATGATGTAAATCCACCAGCTACGTAGTTGTAGTGTTGTTTGGAGTTTCCATGTTTATGTTTAATGAGGAACCTCAATTTAGTCTTTTTTGCTATTAATACTTACTTTGCAGCAGTCACATGCTCCACACAGATCTGCCGCTCGTACATCATATCTACTGCAACAAATTAACTTTCCAAATGTAGCTATCAGGTGAATTGTCATGGCAACTTGGAGGACAATGAGACAACAAATTGCAATGTCCGCTGCCCCTTGTCTNAAACAAAATTAAATAATGTTTTTTGACTAATAAAGAATACAAAAAAAACAAAATTACATTGAACTCCGAAATTATTAGCAAATCCAGTATGTGTAATATTTGGACAGTTTTTGAGTTCTGACCTTTACAAATATTAAGAAGCAATGCAAGAAAAATATCAAATAACAAATGATCCTTAAGCTAATGACAAACCAAACCTACCACCAATGATTGCATCCTTGCCATATCTTCTCGGTTCAAGTAATATCCTTCTTTAAGTATATATCCTTCAGCTTGTTCTGGGATGGGTAAGAAATCATAAATTTGATTTCTAATTTCAACTAGTGTGACCACCAATACAAAAACAACAAACCAAGCCGAAATAAGGCAAATAATCATTGTCCAAATCATCTGAAAAGTAGAATGAAGTGTGATTAAAAAAAGCTTCTACTGTGTTATTAAAAACTTGTGTAACATAAACTCTACAGAACCGCAAAACATTTTTATGTCAGGCGTTTTTGCTTCTTTATCAGCAGTACAAACTTTTCAAAAATTGCATCATTATCTAATTTGCCATGTTTAAAGGATCTATATCAGTGATTTTGCGGGCAACAGACCTCGATACAAAATTCACACAAACCTTTTGCGTTTAAAATCCCATTTAAGACCTCTATTACATGCCCCCCTGAAACTATTCAACAGACACATAGGGGTTCAGAAAACCCAAGGGTGGAAACTGACTTTTATGTAAGACTGTGTTTTCAACTGTGTATTAAGCAAAGCCAACAACACAAAAATCATTAACAAAATAAAAATAGTGAGAAAAAAAGTCAAAACATGACAACTGACAAAATATATTAACTCACCAAAGATCGTTTCAAAAATCTTGAAAGCATGATAAGCATTATTCCTGCAACCAAACTCTGCATGATATAATACAAACTGTTTTTGACAAAAATAAACTATGATTGTCTAAACTTAATCCTGGTTTTTTGAAACTAACTGTATACTTATGTAGAAATTGGTCACAGTTTCCACATTGTTATGACTAAAGTAAAGATTATTTGTAAGATTTCATGCCTAGAGCAGCAAGTGCAAATTGTTATAAGTTTACAATGCATAGCAAACCTGTTCCATATTTCAAACAAAATTCAACTATTTGACAGTTACTCTAAAAGGTATATTGAAAAGGTTTAGTTAGATATATTAGACCTTGTATTAGCCACAGAAAAATGTCTTAATATGCTTTTTTAGAATTAAGAAACTAACAAACCAACTTACAGCTACACTTCCCCAAACAGGTGAATTGGAAATTACAGCCCACGACCAAGTTTCATCAATGATTACTGCGGCTGCATAACCCAATAAAATAGCGACAACACTAAGAACCAGAAGTGCTATCTGAAAACAATAATATTTACAAAAAAAAGAAATTTTGAATGTAGTGCTTTTCTTGTCCAAACTTTTTGGGTGTGTTTATAAAAAAGAAAAAAAAGCGTCATGCAATATGCTTTACTTCACTGATTTTGCCTCGTATTGAAACAAAAAACTGAATAAAAAATTAAATGTTTGGTAGAAATGGTCTTTCATACACTTACCCCAATAGAATGAAGAATGTATTTCAAGTCTTTCTGCTTCTCACAATTTGTAACATTTTTGTCAACTAAGTTATTCATTGTTAATTTCTGATTGCCCGAGTTGCTGTGAAAACATGTCACAGCATAATCTCAACATGACAATAAAAAATTTTGTGAAGATATTCATTTGTTATTGATCACAGATAAAAAATAATAATGTCTACTGGGAACACTTTGTCAGACTGTACATGAACAAAGAAGATTAACTTTTTTTGCAAAAATACCCTCATATAAACTGTTTAAATTATTTAGTGCATAGTTTCGCTTCTAATTAAAAAAAAGTTTTTTACAATCCTGTGTACTGAGGATATGGATAGTCATATATACTCTAACATAAAATTAAATATCATTTTTGCTTTCTTAAACAAGTTAAAACAACAAAGACCTTCCGCCAATATATGGTAAATTTGCAGAGCTACTCCAGTTTGTATGCTTTACTGTACAATAATATGTATTTTAAAAACACATGAGTGTTACAAACCAGACTTTATTATGCAAAATATAATTACCTAAAACTTTGCACTGCTACCACTAACCTACTAACATAGAATCAATACATTCGCTGCCTTCAGAACAGTCCTTAAGGCTTAACCTGTTCAGTAACATGTATATTGCCTTAGGCATGAACAAACGAAACCACATCCTAATCAAGCATCAAGTCCATGGATCATTGAAAGGTCCAATCTTTTCCAGCACGATTTCATGTTTTACAAAATTTACTTCGGTTTTTTTAACACCACGTTGCCAGCGTCAAAACTTACTTTGGAGTTTTTAATTTACTTTGGGATAGCACTTGTTGGGCTAGTTTTGATAAGAAAAGTTGTGCATTTTGATAATTCAAAATGGCAATATTGGCCACAAATGCTTAAAGACCTGTGGGTAAGTACTCAGTCTGTCTCATTACCTTCGCACCAATGTTGTATTGGAAAGTTCCCATTTAGGAATATCCATGTAGAAACTTGACATATTTTGCAAACCACTCGCACAGGTTTTAGTATATGTGCAACAAAAAAATACCAATACTGAAATTCGTCTTTGTTTAAAGTAAACTGAAAAAAAAAAACTGGATTTGGGTGTGACTTGTAACAAATCAGCTGTATAGGCGTAAATATATGTGTGCATTCTAATTTGCCCTTCTTAATCCATATACATTTTGAAAATCTGTATTTTTTTTATTGGCAAAGCAGTGGTATAGTCTGTACTGTAGACAATGAAACAGAAAAATGAAAACAAATACTTTGGTATTTGATATTATGGTAAATGAGCATAAAATATACTGACAGCAAGGAGGTGATAAAAGCCCAACTTAACTAAAATGAAAAGGTATAATTATTAAAAGCACATTATAGATTTTAATTCAATTTCTTTATCGTTTCAAAATGTAAATATTGATGTATGTTGCAATATAACAAAAGGAAGCATTGAGTTGCACACACTTCTGTAATCAGAATTGTAATTGAAACTTTGTGTTTTAAAGTGATTTCAAGCAAGTTTATTTCAGATGAGTTTATTTTGCTTATACAATTTTTGCAGGTTACCCCCCCCCCCTGCCACTGACAATGCAAAGGCAATGAGCATAAATAATACTGACAGCATAGAGGTGATAAAAGCCCAACTTAACTAAAATGAAAAGTGATAAGTATTAAAAGCACATTATATATTTTAATTCAATTTCTTTATCGTGTTAAAATGTAAATATTGATGCATGTTGCAATATAACAAAAGGAAGCATTGAGTTGCACACTTCTGTAATCAGAATTGTAATTGAAACTTTGTGTTTTGAAGTGATTTCAAGCAAGTTTATTTCAGATGAGTTTATTTTGCTTATACCGTTTTTGCAGGTTCGTTGCTTTAACTATGTAATATATTGACAAGAATAACAGCAAAAAAGCATGGTATTTTTTTCACTAAAACTTTTTTGTTTTGGGTTTGTATTTACATACCATACATGGCGTTATTTTTTTGGATGCAATCAGGGAAAGAATTGCTGGTGGAAAAATCTGAAAAATTAACAAAAATATTTTTTGTTATTCTATTTAAACAGGGATTTTAATTGATTTTACCATACCTCTTCTGTTTATTAGCTCTGGGCAAAAATGAGCTTCGAGTTTAACAACAATTTTAATATATAATTTATTTATTTTTGTTAACAAACATAAAAATAAAGACATGCAAAATTTTGTTCTTAAAGCAACTGTCTTCTTATTAAACAAATCGGACTATTATGAAGAACAACATACAAAAAAACTGCACCAAATTCCAGAACCAAGGTTCAGTAAAAAATGGTAACTACTGTTTCTGGCAACAATCAAAGCAATGGTTAGTCCTATGATGAATCCTGACAGCACGATCTGAGAAATCTGAAACACATAAAATGAAATGTTTTATGGGTCTAGCAAGTAACATATGATGTCATGTAAAAATACCGAAACTAGTCTAGAAGATGTGCCATGGCAAAATTGACACATGCATTAATTGTTTTAGGTTTACAAAAAATGTATTTGATCAACGCAATTAACTTAGTATATTTAATGTTGTTGCGAATAATTTTGTGATATTATCTTAATTACCCCAATCCATCTGAATGCAAACTGAAGACTTCTTTTTTCATCTAAATCTTCATTTTTCAGCAGTTTGTAGGTCTCCATTTTTAAACGTTTTAACAAGTTTACAACTATAACGACTTACTGGAATATTTGTAAATTACCACTTGTTTTGTGTCATGCAGTACAATAAGATGTATTTTTTCAAAACATGAATATGTTACAATCTAAATATCACCCACCACTGAGACAATCAAAGCAAACATGTATTGTTTATTCTTTAAAGAGAAATTCGCATCAGACGTAGTTACCCATAACCTTGGTCAACGTAAAACTTATTTAAACAACTTTTTGAAACTAAAATCAGCAGGGTCTTATCTGTCAAAGCTAAAGATACAAAACATCAAAATATCTCTATTTTGTACAAATAGTGTCAAGGCCCAGTGCTATTCTTTAAAACTAAGCTATTCGGCATGTCTACACTACAAAACATTTATTTCTCTTAATCACACATTTGTTGGTTTGGTGCAGTCAAGCTCAGTTTGAGCTTTTGAATTGAAACTGAAGCTTTTTTCTTGCACCTGAACCACCACATTTTGGCAATTTGTAATCCTCTATTTTCAAGTTTTTAAGTTTCTTGTTTAAGCTTTCTGCAAGTCGGAATTACAATAATTAACTTGCTGCAAAATTCCAATAGAACCCATGTTAAATGCATTACAGCAATAAAAATAATTTCGAAATGAATAAATCTGTTACAGGCTAGAAATATTTCAGTGCACGTCATCTGACATTACATTTCTCTTTATTGCAGACATAAATCCTGGTTCATGCTAAATACACAACCTACAGTGATGATGTCAGAAATAATTGTTAAAACCTCTGTATTACTTTGTATTCTAAAACATAAGGTATCTGGCAGATTTGTTTGGGATAAAGACGTTACTTCCTATAACTTAAACTGCTACTTACCAATGGCCATGCTGTATTTATTATTGTTTCATTCAAAACGGTCCTTAAAGCCCTAAACCAGGTCAACAACCTGTATATTGCCTTGGGCATGAACAACTGAAACCACATCCTGGTTAAGTAGCAATTTCACATCTCAGTATTTTTTTCTTTTGCTTGGAAATGCATACATTTCATTCTGTAGTGATGGCAATGGTACAATATATAACAAAATGAAATGTAATTAAAATATGCCTGATGACTTTAGTCACTGGTTGCCTTCCATCTTTAACACTTGCAAAACATCACATCCCACAACTTTTACCAACAGGCAAACGTCCTAACTGATTAATTAATTGCAACCATGCCAGCAAATATGTCTTTCATTTGAATTTTGTTTGAAATCAAAAAAATCAATTTAAAATTTTTGTACTTTTTGCTTTATTATATTGTTCGATCAAAGTATTGTTTCTTGCTGCAATTGTAAAAACAAACAAGAGGTTTGATCCAGTACTTAGACTGCTTTTATGCAAACACCAAGATGATGATCGAAACATCTTTACAAAGAAACTGAATGTAGTCACATCTTGTTACTTCTATAGATCACTGCTGCAAGTTTACTGCACTTGAAATAAAAGAATAAATACTGCACACTGTCGGAATTTTTGCACGAAACAGGAAAATTACCAGTTTAGTAGCTGTACACTGGCAAAAATTTGAGTAAATACATATTTAAAAAAATCAAACAAAAGAATGCTGAAAATGACCTTACATGTTTAAATGATTCTGGTTATTTAGATATCCAACCCAATTTTATGCAAATAACCAAAATAGTTTTTCAACAGAATTCATACAAATGTTACAAGTCCAATAACAGAAAAAATATTTTGATACTTTTTTCGCCACTAGGTTTGTATTTTTAGAGAAAAGAATGTAACAACTACTAGGAGAACTTTGAAATAAGTGCACACATCATAAAATGTGATAAACATAAAAACAAGCAAAATGAGAGCAGTTACTTGATGATACTTGTCGAAAACAATGAATTGACAAAAGTTACAAAAAGTTCTTAAACTGACAACAGTAAAAGTTTTAAAAAGCAAACTGTGGTATTTTACCAACTTTCGGTAAAACCCCCCAGCTCATGTTCTACAAAACTACTATATCCTCATATATACAGACCAAATCATCTTATGCATAGTTTTGCTTTTAAATTTTTTTTACCATTCCACTGTATGGATAGATGTAAAAACCCTAAAACAGAAAGTTATAACTTCTTACAAAATTAACAGTTTTACCTATTTGGAAAATAATTTAACACTGCCAGTAAATAAAACCACTAAGTCTTGTGACTTAGTCCTGTGTTTCCTGGTTATGTTTTCTACCTTGATTTTCCAAAAGTAAATTTTATGCTACACATTTTATGATGATTTCCTTAAAACATAAGTTTTAAATTCAATATATCTTGCTATTATTACTTACTTCAAAGCAGTCAAAGGCTTCACACATATCAGATGTTCGCACATTATTTTTACTGCAACAAATTAACTTTCCATATGTTTTGATCAGGTGAAGGGCCATGAAAACTTGAGGCACAATGAAGCAACAAATTGCAATGTCCAAAACTGCTTCTCCTTCGCGATACTGTAAAATAACACTCACAATTACAAAGAGAAAGGAAGTTTAATTTTACTTGCATGCTGAATGTCTACTTTACTATCTTGATGTCCTCCATCAAAAAGCAAGCAAACTAATTTAATATTGCTGAATAGTCAAGCAGTTGCCATAGCTATTAACACACCACAATGATGAAATCATTTATTATTATGACAAAAACACTTAAAAATTACAATTTGGGGACTTGGGTCAACCAAACTACTCTGATTTTTGTACTTTTACCAAAAATAAGTAAACTGGAATACAAGTTAGCAAATGTTGCTTGAATCATGAAATCTCTATGCCAAAAAGATGATGCAAGGTCATCAAGCGGTGACTGTAGGAAGTTTATTAAAGGACCCTGACTACTTACCCAAACCCCCCCCCCACTGACAATGCAAAGGCAATGAGCATAAATAATACTGACAGCATGGAGGTGGTAAAAGCCCAAATTAACTAAAAATAAAGTCAGAGGCATTAAAAGCAAAGTATATTTTAATTTTTGTTTTTTCATCATGTTAAAATGTAAATATTGATGCATGTTGCAATATAGTTGAACATAATTATTGAGTTTCGCAGATTACCGTAATTATAATCGTAACTAAAACTATGCGTTTTGAAGTGATTGTATGCAAGTTAATGTTAATATACATTATTTGCATATTTTACAGGGATTTACAGCAAAGAGCACAGTATTTTATTCACAAAAACTTTCTCTGGTATTTTGGAATCAACTCTGTTTTACACACCAAGCACGGCGTTATTTTTTTGGATGCTATCAAGGAAAGAATTGCTGGTGGAAAAATCTGAAAAAATAATAAAAAAAAGTTATATTTTTTTTTCTAATTTTGCTTTGAACTTCAACAAATACTGTTCTGTTTTTTTTACTTTAAAATGTGAATTTTAATTACTTTTACCATATCTCTGTTTGAAAGCTCTGGAGTTTAACCAGAATTTAAATATTTTTTTACAATTTTATGTACAAACACAAAATCAAAGTCATACAAAATACCCTGAGTTTTTTGTACCTAAGGCAACTTTTCTTAATATTAAACAAATTAGAATTTCAGAAAGAAACACATACAAAAAAACTGCACCAAATTCCTGAACCAAGGTTCAGTAAAAAATAGTAAGTAGTGTTTCTGGCAATAATCAGAGCAATGGCTAATGCTATGATGAATCCTGCCAGCACGATCTGAGAAATCTAAAACACAGAAAATGTAATGTTTTATGGTCTAGCAAGTAATATATGCAGTCATGACAAACACCCGACACATTAAATATTTCAAGTTTACAAACAAAATTTATTTGATAAGAATAAACTTAGCAAATTTACTGTTGTTGCGAGCAATTGTGCAATATTTATGTAATTACCCCGATCCATCTGAATGCAAACTGAAGACTTCTTCTTTCATCTGAATCTTCATTTTTCAGGAGTTTGTGGGTTTCCATTTTCAAACGTTTCAACAAGTTTACAATTATTACGACTTACTGGAATATTTGCAAATTAACACATGTCTAAGTGCTATGCAGTCCATTATTTTTTAACTACTGAATATGTTACAAACGAAATATTTTAGGACTTTAAGTCTTAAATACTTGCTTAACTAAAACTAGCACTAATAAAACTTGACTCTAGAGACAACCAAAGCCAACGCATGTGGCAGCCCGGCGCACCCTGAAGCACAAACAAAACATTTAACTTGAAAATCGTTTGTTCTATGAAGTGAAATTCACACCAGACGCAGTTACCCGCAACTTGACTCAATATAAAACGTAATTCAGATTATTTGCATTTTAAACAAATCGTGACAAGGCCTTTGGCTACAATTAAGCTATTCGGCGTATCTACAGTTACAGTGCAAAACATTTTTTATTCCACTGTTTTCTGCGTCTAACCTCAACCAAAAAGAAATAAAAACTATTTCTCCTAATTACACATTTAAAGGGTTTGGCGCGGACAAGTTCAGTTTCAGCATTGAGCTCAGCAAATGCTATTCAAATCGCATCCAACATAACAATGCGGCTATTTCTGTGAATTCGTGACAAGCATCACTCACATGGCAGAAAATTCGTGACTGACATTACTAAACGAACAGACATTCGTTTAGCCCTTGCTGTTTAATGTTTTACAAGTTTAACCACTGCTCAACGAAACACTGGCATGCCATAAGCGATTTCTTAATTCGATTTTTCATAATGCAAATGTTATCTCATGCATGCTAAAGCTGGGGTGTACATTGTCCAACCTCATGACAATGCTTTGTTTCGTGACAGAGGTAGTGGCTTTGCGTGCCAACATTTGTGTTTAATAAAGATTTTATCAGTTATCTGCAACACAACGAACTTTTGATTACAGATAACATAATTTAAACACAGTCAACGAACAATCTACCAACTTCACTCTATTAAACATCGAAGTAAGAATTGCTTAAGGCTGTGTTTACCAACAACTGTGATGCCAAAGCCCTGTAAAGTGCTAATTTTGTTACATGAAAATATAAGCCCCCCCCCCTTTTACAGTTTTTGTGAAATTCCTCCCCTGAACTCATAAAATTCCTCCATGGGAGGAATTCCTCCCCAGTTGGGAACCACTGATTTATGATGTAAATCCACCAGCCCCCCCCCCTGTTTGGAGTTTCCATGTTTATGTTTAATGAGGAACCTCAATTTAGTCTTTTTTGCTATTAATACTTACTTTGCAGCAGTCACATGCTCCACACAGATCTGCCGCTCGTACATCATATCTACTGCAACAAATTAACTTTCCAAATGTAGCTATCAGGTGAATTGTCATGGCAACTTGGAGGACAATGAGACAACAAATTGCAATGTCCACTGCCCCTTGTCTTGGTTGCTGTAATGCAAACAAATGCACATTCAACTTATTGAACTGTTCCTAGCATGTTTCATAGCATTGCTTAAATGTAGTATTGGTTTCTATGTTTTGTTTTGGACATAACCTTGACTGATACATGGGCAACTATGCATTACCTTTGCATTCTATGCATACAAAATTCAAATAATGCTGTAGATGTGCATTTTTTGCTTTCGGTTCATGAAAAATACTTTTTGAGACAAAAACCGTAAAGCAAAAACACAATGTGTTACTTGTTTACAACTTATACCAATCAACAAATTACACCAAAGCAGAAGAAGGATTGGTTTGCAATTGTAGAAAGACAAAATACAATAAGGCTCAATTTAAATGTTAGCTACTCACATGAGCTAGATAGCATTGAACTGCATCGGTCACCGACAATGAAAAAGCGACAAGCATAAACAATAGAGACACAATGGAGCTGGTGAATGCCCAACTTATCTAAAAATCAAAATAAAAGTGTTCAGTAATTGCCAACTTCAAAAGGTACAAATTAACTTTCATAAAAAAAACAGAATTTATTGTATTTTCTTATTTTTGAACATTCTTTGCTGTTTATTGGTTGAAGTTTCTAATACATACCAAACATGGGGTAATTGTTTTGGATGAAATCAGTGAAAGAATTGCTAATGGCCACAGCTAAAAAATATTGTTTTCCTTTACAATAAACTAGTACACTTTCATTGATTTTAGGTGTGTAACATAAATTACTTTAACCATTTTCTGGCATCACGTACTTAAAAAAATCTGATAAAAACTTTTGTCAACATTTTTGTAATACCGTATTTTACGGACCATAAGGCGCAATATAAATCCATTTTTTCCTCATAAATTGATTGTGCGCCTTATAAGCCGATGCGCCTAATGTATGGATCAAGTAGTGCTTTATTGCCTACAGTCAAAACAAGTACCGATACTATTATTATATAAATAAACCATACGGTAACCCATACTCCTTAAAATACGTTGCGTTCTACAGCCCGGTGCGCCTTATGTATGCACAAAAAAACTAATCAAAGCAATTGATTGACAGTGCGCCTTATAATCGGGTGCGCTTTATGGTCCGTAAACAGCAACTTTGGTTCTGTTAAAAAAACATAAAAGCACCCCCCCCCCCCTGTGATGCCAAAGCCCTGTAAAGTGCTAATTTTGTTACATGAAAATACAAGTAGGCTAATTACACAGCAAGCCAACTAATAATGCGACCAAGGCTATGACAACAAAATGCTGGTCTACAAAGCAATTCTTATGTTTCTGTTTTTTTAAATGCAATTTGCTGTATATCATGTCTCTTTAAACTTTTGTTCATCGTTTCTGCTTGCAAATTGTCCTATACACAAAAAGGAGTTTATCAGCGTGTTGCAGTCGTAAAAAAGTTTCAAAACTACAGGCCCTAAGGCATTTCTAACTGAAACCACATTTAAGCTATCTGCATTGAAAATGAAATTTTACATGTTAGATAAAAAATGTCAAGCTAATGGAATGATCATTTAATAGAAAGTATAATCAAATGCATCAATCTATTTTTTGCTGAACAATTGGTCATTTTAATTTAAAAAACTTACGCTGATAAACAAAATAAAAAAGTAAGTTTTAAACTGAAATTAATCTGTATAACTTAGTTACATTTTTGTTTTAAGTGTTTGTGCAACAATAAATATTTACCCCAATCCATTTGAATAGAGACTGAAGCATCTTTCTATCACTTGAACCACCATTTTTTAGTAATTTGTAACCCTCCATCCATCAAGTATTTTAGTTTCTAGTTTAACTGCAATGACCAGTCGCCCCCCCCCCTTTGAATAGAGACTGAAGCATCTTTCTATCACTTGAACCACCATTTTTCAGTAATTTGTATCCCTCCATCCTCCAAGTATTTTAGTTTCTTGTTTAACTGCAATGACCAGTCATAAACTGGTAAATTTCTAACAGGATCCTCGTTAAATGCTTTACAGTACAATATATTTTGTAAAAGAATCAATCTGTTACAAGCTAAAAATCTTTTACTTCACTTTATCTTGCAAGAGATTACATTTCTCTTTAGTGCTAATATAAATACTGCTTCAAGCTCAATAAACAACCCGCACTGATTAAGATAGCAGTAATTGTTGAAAACCTCTGTTTTACTTTGTATTCTAAAACACAAGTTATCCAGCAGTCATGCTTTGAATTACAACATTATTACCTGAAATAACTGCTACTTACCATTGAATGTTGTGATTATTTTTGTTTCATTCAAAACTGTCCTTAAGGCTAAACCAGCTGAGCAACATGTATATTGCCTAGGGCATGAACAACTGAAACCACATCCTGGTGAAGTCCCTATGTAACATCTCATAAAAAGCCAGTACATGTGCATAGCCCATACCATTTTTACCCCCCCCCCCTAACAGGATCCTCGTTAAATGCTTTACAGTACAATATATTTTGTAAATGAATAATTCTGTTACAAGCTAAAAGTCTTTCACTTTATCTTTCAAGAGATTACATTTCTCTTTAGTGTAATATACATACTGCTTCAAGCTCAATAAACAACCCACACTGATTAAGATAGCAGTAATTGCTGAAAACCTCTGTTATACATACACAAGTTATCTAGAAGTCATGCTTTGAATTACAACATTATTACCTGGAATGACTGCTACTTATCATTGAATGTTGTAATTATTTTTGTTTCATTCAAAACTGTCCTTAAGGCTAAACCAGCTGAGCAACAGGTAGGCTTTGCCTAGGGCATGAACAACTGAAACCACATCCTGGTTAAGTACCTCATAAAAAGCCAGTAAATATGCATAGCCCATACCATATTTTTTTCAAAACGCTTTGTAATGAACTGAGTGCTCTAAGAGTAAACTTAATTTATTTATTTGTACATTTCGCTTTAATGCATTAATGTGTGTCAACCTGCTAAAGTTCTGTTTGTTGCTGCAATTGTAAAACAAAAACAACTTTTGTTCCACTATTCTGCTGTTATGTAAACACCAAGATTATGATCGAAACATCTTTACAAAAAAGAATATAAACATTGACACTTTTTGCAATACACAGAATGGAAGTAAAGCAATTACCTTTTTTAACAGAAGTCATACCCCCCCCCCTTGAGTTGAGTTGAGTTGAGTTGAGTTTATTTCGCCGGTGATACAAATATGAATGTTACAAGTTTAATGCAGTAAAAAGCAATAGAGCAAGTCAATTTAATTTCTATACTTTAAAAAGCATATTTGGAAAAGTTGCATTTTATTTCATTTGCAAGGCAGTGGCACACTTCCATTGCCAAAATTGCAACTAAAAAATACTTTGATATTTTGAACAAAAGAATTTAACAACTATTAAATGAACTTTAGAATAAGTACACACTTTGTAAACATCCACAGCCATAAAAATGATTCAAAGTGAAACTATACCAGTGATTACCGACACTGGCAAAAGTTATAAGTCCTGCAATCTTTCGCACAAAAAGTTATAAAAAGCAAACTACATTTGTTTGATGAACTTTCGGTAAAAATCTTCAGCATGTTCTACAAAACTACTGGTATCCTCATATATACAGACCAAATCATCTTATGCATAGTTTTGCTTTTAAATTTTTTTTACCATTCCACTGTATGGATAGATGTAAAAACCCTAAAACAGAAAGTGACAACTTTACAAAATTAACAATATTACCTATTTGGAAAATAGTTGTCTGAATTCAACACTTTCAGATTATTAGGTAAATAAAACCACTAAGTCTTGTGACTTAGTCCTGTGTTTCCTGTTTATGTTTTCTACCTTGATTTTCCCAAAGTAAATTTATTGCTACACATCCTATGATGATTTCCTTAAAACATAAGTCTTAAATTCAATATCTTGCTATTATTACTTACTTCGAAGCAGTCAAAAGCTCCACACATATCAGATGTTCGCACATTATATCTACTGCAACAAATCAACTTTCCATATGTTTTGATCAGGTGAAGGGACATGAAAACTTGAGGCACAATGAAACAACAAATTGCAACATCCAAAACTCCTTCTCCTTCACGATGCTGTAGAATANATCCTATGATGATTTCCTTAAAACATAAGTCTTAAATTCAATATCTTGCTATTATTACTTACTTCGAAGCAGTCAAAAGCTCCACACATATCAGATGTTCGCACATTATATCTACTGCAACAAATCAACTTTCCATATGTTTTGATCAGGTGAAGGGACATGAAAACTTGAGGCACAATGAAACAACAAATTGCAACATCCAAAACTCCTTCTCCTTCACGATGCTGTAGAATATTATGCACAATAAAAAATAGGACATGAAGTTTATTAGATCTTGCATGATGAATGAAATCATTACTGGCTTGATGTCTTCCATCAAAAAGCAAGCAAACTTATTTAATTTTGCTAAATAGTCAAGCAGTTGCCATAGCTATTAACACAGCACAAGGACTAAATCATTTACTATGATGACAAAAACACTTAAAATACAAATTGGGGGCTTGGGTCAACCAAACTACTCTGATTTTTGTACTTTCACAAAAAAAGTAAACTGGATCATGAAGTGTCCTTGCTAAAATATGTGATTCAAGGTGAATTGATGATGTGGCAAATTTAGGTAG
>QLIY01001762.1:4956-29108 GCA_003260075.1 Phallusia mammillata
GGTTCTCAACCTTTTAAGTTTGCGGACCGGTAAACTTTCAAAAATAATTTTGCGGACCGGTCCACTATCAAAATCAACCCAAAATGTCATCACGACAAAAATATGCAGATCAAAAAAGTATGAAAAATTCAATTAAATGGGAAGTTTACTGCTGTCTGTTTGATATCATGCGTGTTAAACGCGGTTCTAATGAAGTTTCTGCAAGGCGAAGTTGAGCGTTGACTTCCACACGATTTCTCTGCCTTCAACATCTTGCATTTTGCAAATGAGATATAAAATTGTAATATATTTGGCGGACCGGCCAAAAAGTTGACGCGGACCGGCGGTTGAGAACCACTGCTTTAAACAGTGGTGGGATTCAAATTTTTTGTCAGCCGGTTCTATCACAAAAGTCATATTTTTCAGCCCGTTCTGTTACAAAAGTCTATTGACAGTAACCAGTAATGCTAACTTGTTCGCTGATCTCATGAAATTTCGTGAGACGGTTCTATGGAACCGGTGCGAACCGTTTAACTGATTTTTCACGTTGGTTTTGTCGCACTGCACCCAGAAATAAAAAAATATCTGGATTATTTGCTTGAGGACGTCATCAAGGTTGCCCTAAAACAACAAACTCGAGGTTGGACCTTGCCCAAGTCAAAATTCAACACTGCTTCCAGCATGTGTGCGACGTCACCGCGGTGTTAAGTTTTTTAAACTGCAGCCACACAAAGCTACAAAGAAAAAAAACACAGCTTGATTGACAACCTGCACTGATGATGACAACAGTGATTGTTGAAACGTCTGCATGATGTATTCTAGATACACAAGTTCTTTGGCAGTTATGTTTATGATTAAAGGACTAAAATAATAACGGACTGGAAATTTATTAACCGAGTTCCACAGCTTGATTGACAACCTACATTGATGATGACAACAGAGATTGTCGAAACGTCTGCATGATGTATTCTATATACACCAGTTGAACACTTTTTTATGGCTTTTAAAAAGACTTGTTCCCTATGGGGTGGCGTTGTCGAATAAATTAATTACACTTACACTTTTTTGATCTACTTGTATTTTGGCAACTTTGTACTCATGACGTCACAAACGGACGCGAAACGCGAAAAAATCTTTGTACAAAAACTTTGTCCGAATCGGATTTTGAACCGATTTTTACAACAATTGCAAACTAAATAACGCAATTAAAGTTACACAAATGCAATAACGATGAGATTAACAGATTCCAGACGATCACAATTATATTTACAGAACTATTGTCTCTGATCAGTTTTCGTTCAGGATGCAATTTGCTGGAAACGTTTTTTTTAGTTTTGTGTGGTCGGCTATCCAAGTTGGGAAGTCTTTAAGCTTCATGTTTACTTCTGCTTTCCCAAGACGGTAGAGTTGATGGACAAAAATATTTCATTATAAAGCGGAAATCTGCAGGCTTTTTACATCTGTGGAAAAACTAGGTTTGAATTTTTTTACTAACCAACTAATTATTCAAAAACTTAAAAGTTAAGTTAAAAAAATCAATGTTTCAGAACTAAACACACAAAGTAAAAGCATATGAGCCAATAAATGATAAGCTGCAGACAGTGCACACTGTTTCAACCTAATCAGTTGTTTGGCCACTGTGAGCCAGTTTCATCTGTGCTACCCCCCCCCCCTCGTCACCAGCTGCACTGATGAGACCTTATAGGTCGAAACAATGTGCCCTGTCTGCAGCTTAAACACTCAAAAGTATCGAATTTTCCTTCAATTTCAACTGAACAGCAACGGAACCACTCCTACATTTGAGACTACAAGCATTAAAAGAAAAGTCAAGCATACAAATCTATGGCGAAACCTCTTTTATTCGTTTATCGGCTTGCAGCTACAACTCGACCACTATTCAGTGGCTTATATTTAAACTTACTTGCTTGACCTTCCCAGGTATTTTAGTAACCTGTTTGTGTTCTTAAAAAGACCATTCAAGTAGATAAAGACTAATTTTTGCTTGAACTAAATACAGAAGTAGAAAGCTGATTTGAAATCCAGCTAGAAAAAGTTTCGTATGATAAGATACAGTTAGACTTAATTAAACATACTATTTCCTCACCTTCACATGTTGATCAAATATGAACTTGTATTGTCTGCCTTTCATCTCAGACTTCGCCGCTTTATACACGTGGCTACTCACGTGATCAAGGTCAGTTCGTCCTTGGTCGCATGACGTCACAACCCGCAATTAAGCGACCCAGAAACCAATTACTTTAATCGCTTCGAATGAAACGCGCAATTATTTCGGTTTACGGAATCTTTTAATGTTGTTTGTTTATTTTGACGATTGTTTAGGACAGTGGTTCCCAACCGGGGGCCACAAGCTGTGTTCTGGGGGGCCACGGGCGTAGATTGACAAGAAACACCCACTAAAAGTCATTTTCACTTTAACTTTATCCTGAATTTAATCGACTATTTCACATACTATTTGTTTGTAGTGAGGTTTATCATGCTCATTTACTCTATTAGACTTGTTTAGGGCCAAAATTTTATACCGCATTCCAACGCGAGATTGCTATCTACATTTTAAGGGGGCCACAGGTCCTACATGGTAACTTGAAGGGGGCCAAGAGGCCAAAAAGTCACTTTAAGGGGGCCACGGTCCACGAAAAGTTGGAAACCACTGGTTTAGGAGAATTTACAGACTCCGCTTTTGTTTCTGTTGAAATTTGAAACGTGCTTGTGTGGGTTCTTTCAAAGAACTGCGTGGGTTCCGCGGTAATTTGACGTAACCAGCTTATATATTTACAAAGAAGTCTCGTTTCGCAAGTTAACGTTAATTAACTCACAGCTTTCATTTTAGCTGACATCATAGTAATTGTCGTCAAATAATAATCTTTCAATTCATGAAGTAATTGCATATTTCTGACACAATATAATAGTGACGTGATTTATTATTTGACGCGCGAAAAAAACATGACGCAATAGAAGGATAGCGACAGACAATGAGAAAAAAACAATGGTTGTGGAATTAGATTTAGAGTAAAAAGAATGTCACCAGTGTTAAACCTGGGTTTAAAACAATCGAACTCAAATCCGAGTCTTTGGTTTCGTTCGGCTTTTGTCGTTGGTATTCGACAATTGTTAGAAGATTGAGTGTTTTCTGGCTAAAATCGTTACAACGCTGTAACTAAGTTATTTCATGGGCATCAGAATACGAAAAAGTTTTGCAGAAAAAACAACTTGACCTATCTATAAATGGCCGAATCAGACAAAGCAGTGAAAATTTGCTCAAAAACACATTTTTTTAGAAATGAGCATTTCTCCTCCTCCTACTCTCCTCTTCCTCTTCCTCCTCCTCGTCATCAGAGCTTGACGTATGAGAGATTGACACGTCAGCGGCTGTGAACCAATCGCCGTCGTAACGAAATTGAAACCAGACCTGCAATAATACCAATATTAATTTGATTTCATTGTGATAACTCCATCTAAAATTAATAAGAACAACCAACAACGTTTTTAGGGCAATTTATCAGATTGGTAAACTCAAATGCGCATTGGCCACCCCTACACAAGGGACAAGTAATGGTTTTTACCTCTGTCTGCCATGACTGGATATTCTGAATCATGTAGGTTTCTGGGTTTGCTGCAATGAATGTGTTGGGAGAATTGACCTGTAATTAACAAAGTTCACAATTTATCTGTTTAAGTGAAGGTTGCTGAAAGTACACAACTGATACATTATACTTCAATTCTACATGCAGACCTGCTAAATTGCCTAAATTTGGTTTAAAAATTAACAACTTGTTATAAGTTACATGCTATTGGTTAATTAGCGGGGAAACAGACTTAAAATGGCCGCAACTATTACAACTTAAAGTTTAGTCAGAATTGGTCTTCAACAAACGCATATTCAACCAACTCTTCGGTTACTGTTGATACAAATTTCGTCAAGCCGTTGTGAAATCTGTCAAAAGCTGGCTAAATGTCCAACTTGCACTTAGTCGTGTTTGGCAAATATGTGACAGTTTACAAATCAAATGTTCTCGTGATTCAAAGTGTACAAGTCACACACAAATTCATGCATTAATTCATAACTGGGATCAGCCCTGAAGCGTCTATGCAGACCAGCGATCACGGCACACTCATATATAAATCATAGTACGCCAGACCTTTTGAAGGTGTTATACCGAATCAGCCGGCCACCAAGAAGCATTCATCACATTATTAAAACAACACACAAGTGCTGATTTGTGTCAATAAACTCGCATAGAATTTTGACTTGTTGAAACTCACAGTGAAGTTTGCGACCGAACTTGGGAAGGAAACGAGGTAACTGTCCCATCTTCCAATTCCACGTTCATAGATCCGAGTTCGGGCCGATTGTTGATCGGTGTTGCTTGGAAACGAGTAGATTGTCACTGTGAAAAAATCACGAGTGGTATAAAAGTTTTGTTTGTCAACAATATTTATTTGTCTTTCGAAAACATGAAAATGTCATGGTATCTCAACCTGTTATCGCCAACACAAGCATTTATTTTTTAAAGTCAGTTATCATGGGGTTCCTAAACACGAATTGAGTTTTTATGTCTCTTAAACCAGGGATCGGCAATTTTTTGCACTGCGGACCGTTTTTGAAACTGAAATTTTATCACGAACCGGCCTAAAAAATATAAATTTTGCAATAAAAAACGATTAAAATAGTTTATCATCCCCTGGATGTACGGAGAAAATGTTTCAAAGCATTTAACCTGAAAAATATGCGGCCCGGTAACGAACTTCTCGCGGACTGGTACCGGGCAGCGGACCAGCGGTTGCCGACCGCTGACGTGTTAAACGATCTTTCGAGGCAAAGCAAAATTGTTTAAAAGGTTTTACGATGCAAGGTTTTATGCCACTATATTTTTGTCAACCTGCATGTACTGACAGAAAGAGCACTTGGTCGAATGCCTTAGATCTTTAACACCAGGCATAAAACCTATATGTATATCTATCATAACTGGCCAGTTTTAAACACGAGCCAACAAATGTGGGATACTTACGTTCGTTGACGGTTGCGTCGCAGTTAAGTTGGACATCTCGTTCGTCGAACTTTGTGTTGAGGAAGTTGAGGACGAATGTGAATTGTCCAACATCCTGCCATGCTGTGTTGGAAGCTGAAAGTGCGTAAGTCCCAGTGGCTGAGTTGGACATGGACGGGACAATGTCGCAATTCTCACACTGACAACAACAAAGTTTTAGACTATACCTGCAGTTGCTATTATGTTACAGAGTGATTGTTTTACAGTAATTGAGCGTATTAGTTCTGTGTTTTGCCCCAAGAAAGCTTTTTAAACAATGCACTAAAATGCCGAACAACTTTCAAACCGCTACTTTAAGCATTTGATTGAAAAACAGCGTGGATAACAGCGACGGTTGCTGGTTAATTTTTTAACTTTAACAAAGTAAATTCCAATGGACGTTTGCCATATATAAATTATTTAGTGGCTTAATCAATCTTCCTAATCAAATATAATGGGTCGGTTTTAACTAAGGGAAGTTGTCGACTTGCCACAAGTAAATATCGAATGAACTCACGTGAAACCAGTAGAGCGGACCCGGAAACTGTAGAATACAAGTTCCGTTTCCGATCTGTCCGTATTCTGCCACGCCCCTTGCCCCGCCTTCTTTCATGTCATTTGCTTCCCATTCCTCGATATAAGCAACTGATGACCAAAAGTAAACTTCGGTTAAAATGTGGTAAACGGTGCAATATATCACTTATAAGTTAATGGTGTTCTGCATTTAAATTGACGAACCACCGTAACTGCTTGGCTTATCTTTTTGACTTTATAAGTATACGCCAAGAAATGTACACGTTTGTAACGTACTGCAAAACAATATTAAGGTGATCTTTCAGCATGTTCCTTCGTCTTTTTAACCCACGGAAATAAATAAAAAGATGTAAGAGACAAAAACTTCTTAAAATTTTTGGGATTATATATTACAAGCCAATTAACTATTAGACATAGAATTCATTGAAATCTAGTGATGTTTTATTTTTGACGCATATAATCCTTACCTCTTGCGTAAGCGGTCGTCGCGCAAAGAATGAAGAAAATTGCTGATTTCATCTTAAATATTTTCTTCTGTTTCAAAAACTTGTGTCTCAATAAAACTTGTTGGTTGTAGATCGCTGAAAGTTAACTGATGAATTTCTGAAGCAATCCTGAAGCTTATATACAATCCAGGCTGTTTATTCGTCACTTATTTGTTAGTAATAAACATGTAATTGAGAATCAAACAATCAAAGTTACGCAAACGCATTTTCAACGTCATCACAGCTTACAACCGATAACAACCACTCTGCGTCAAACAACCTGGTAATTATGCGACAAGGCCCCCCCCCCAATTGAGAATCAAACAATCAAAGTTACGCAAACGCATTTTCAACGTCACCACAGCTTACAACCGATAACAACCACTCCGCGTCAAATAACCTGGTTATTATGCGACAAGATACCCGTAATTATTTCCAGTAATGTTTAGGAGTAGGCGTTGATAATTACAAATTGAATTTCGGGTAATTGAATTAGTTTGCGCGTTTCACCAACTAGAATCAGACGTTTTGTAAACAACTGTTTACTATTGCGTCAACATTAGTGATTTTCGCTTTACTCTGGATGCCAGAAAAGCAATTTGCATAAACATTTGGGAAATGTTACGTCAATATTGGTTTGAAGAAACGAATATATTGGTTTCCAATCAACTTAGTGTATATTTGTCGATGATTTAACCTTTTACTTTCACTTGATAGCTGATACAGAGAGTTATTAATTTCATTCACCTTTTGGTGTTAACAAATGCTTGTGGTTTACAAACGACAACGTAGATCTTTACCGCGTAAAACAACCAATCAAAATGATTATTACTGGCAACATATTACGGTGTCGATAATATTTGTGTAGGGTTTAAATTGTTAAAAACGTGTTGTGTCTAGTTGCACCGGATTAAAAACAACGTTATTATAACTAATACTGTGTTTTAAACAGCTTGGTGAAGTATACAGTTGGGGCCAAACGCGGGTTTCCTTGCAGATTCAGTTGTTATAACCCGGCATATTGCAATTCGATAAGGAATTAACGGAAAGTTGGAAACTGCTGAATATAATTTACCGAAAATACGTTATTTTAAAATTTATTTGTATCGATTTATTCGCTCTTGTTGTAACCATAATTTGTGCGGCTTAATTATATCGATATTTTTTCTACCGCGATGCGTCTTGATTTACATTAGGACATTAACTATATAATTTCTATAGCATGTAGGAAGTAGCTAACAATCGTGTTAATGCGAAAGTTAATAGTTACAATATAAAACATCAATTTAAAGCAATAGGGTCAACCAATACGAGATGAGATTCTGCGGACAGGCAATTTGTCAGAGTTTATCCAGCAAACTTAACCCACAAGTAAACAAGTGTTGCTTGCATAGTCAGCAGCCACAAACACAACCGAGATTCGACAAACGGTGCATCGTTCAATCTAACACACCATACACGTGTGTGTGTTCAACCGACGCAACATTGGCTAATCAGTCATCCGTGTTCATCGGAACAAGCTTTCTTGCGATGATGCGATCAACAAACTGTTCATGTTTGTGAACCGCAGTTGCAAGACAATTATGACAACATCTTTTAATTTTTGTATCACAACTGCTTTGAAGTTAAACTTATCCAGAACACTGTAGTAGAGAATTAAATGACACCTTGATACAATTAACACAAATTTTCACTTTACTGCCATATCTTCTTCATTTATCGCAGTAAAACATGTCAAACAAACGTTTATCTTTGGTGTGTTCAACCGGGGGACATTAACATACTTTGGGATAAGTATTAAAAACAACAATTTGGCATGCGGGCTAAATGTAAAAACTTTGGCGAAAAATTTAAATTTTGTGTCCAAATTTAGACAAGTGTCAAGCAAGAAAAAGTCTGGTTTTTATCAATATGCGGTCAAATATACGACTGGATTCAACAATTGAATGGCTACAGGCAGCAAGTTCTAGCAAAATGACTCGAATAAAAGCGCGTTTATAAAGTAAGGCGGTTTGACCTATTGTAACCTCTGAATGGTTAGCAATAATTAACAGGGTGTGATTAATCTCTTTACCACAAATCAAACGAACTGCTGCCAGTTCGGGTAATATGAAGTTGTCAGTACATCGGCATTTTTGGACGATAACTTTAAAATATAACATTAATTTTGAGGCCTTGTACGAGTAAATTAAAGTTTATGACCGTAAAGTGATGTTTGCTTTATTGTGTAAACTCTTCACTTTGCTGCCTAAACTCGGTCGTAAATGTTGGGAAGAAATGTTGGCTGGTTTTGAAAAGCTTCAATGTTAAGGTTAAAATGAAAGACGACATTTAGTTATTTAAAAAGGTAATTTCAATTCATAAAACTCGTTTATCAACCCATTTAACGAGTTCAAAGTTGTTTACATGACCTACAAAGCAATTGTGATCTTTGAAACTTCTTTAAAAGTTGCCTTGTTAATCTGAAAGCCAGAGATAAGTTTAGAGCAGACTTTCAACATGATCGATTTCGATGTAATCTTGTCTAAGATCGGTGGGTTGGGAAGGTACCAAATATTCCTGGTGTTAATGGTGTTGTACAGCAGTCTACCTATCGGTTATAACACATTGGCCCCAGTGTTCATGAACTACACTCCAGATTACAGGTGAACTATTAACTTGCTTTGTGGGATATTTGAAAAAACCGGAAGCTACTTGTTCACTTGTTTGACTCTTTTACGTTTAAAGAGAGAAAAGAAATTATTTTTTGCACAAAATAAAACTACACCGCTTTGGATATTTTAGACAATTTTGCATGGTGTTTAGGGTAGAGCTACTAACGTAAGAACTCACAGTAGCCAGTATTGCTAATTTTCGGTAGGCGTCGCAAGCAAATATTACAAACGCAATTTGTGTGAAAACCGCTGACGGTTAGGGCTATTAGGGTTGGTCTGAGGTTTCATGATAATAATAATAACATCAACCTAAAAACCCAGTTCTTTATGTTAAGTCTCACTGGAATTTTTACACAACTGCGCACTTTACGCCATCTACCGGAAAATTAGCAAACCTGGCTAGTGTAAGTTCTTACTTTGGTAGCTCTACAGATGTTTAGGTACTGTGGCGCGTAAATTTTATGGTAACCTGTCGATGAAAAACTGATATGTTAGTTAAGTACGAATACCCAACAAGCTTTCTACGGTCACTTGTTTTGCATCTTATTATTTATTATAAGTTACATGTTTTTCTGCAGATGCAAAATTGCGAACACGAACTGTACAGAGGGTTTGTCCGAAGAAGAAATATTAAACCTGACAACTCCAATGGACAGTGATGGAAATTATGATTACTGTATGAGGTAAAATAGTGTGACTTTTAAAGACGATATGCTGGAAACATAAACAGGCGGATCCAAAAGCACATTTCGTTGACAAACCCAAGTCCATACTACTTTTTTAAGGATAACCTAAACATAACGTCAATGCTGCACAATCACTTTTTCCACCAGATTCGCATATTTGAAAGGTTTAGCCATATCTAAGCTTATTTCTTAATTGTTTCAAACAATTGCAGATACCAGTACGCAAACCAGACGGATTGTTCGGATTCATGTTGCATCAGTCAAGAAGCTACAGCTGTTAAATGTGATGAAGGTTACGAATATGACCGAAGTATTTTCTCACAGACCGTTATTACAGAGGTGAATTATTCTTGATATGATTTTAAATCCGGTATGAAATAGCCAAACATCCCTGATTAAAACAAGTTTGCGATCATTTATTTTGTGACTAAACGAAAAAAGTGCCGTTTTTTGGGTATTTTGATGTCGTTGAAAGTATGCATGAAAATTATGCCCATTGTTAGTTTAGTGACTTGCTAAAAGCACGTGGACAAACATTTATTCATGTGTATACAAAATTGTATAACTGGCTTGTTAAACATTGATTATTTTCATCTGACAATAACAATTAGTATTTGTTGAATTAACTTGTCTTTGTTGTAAAATTCGTTTCTAAGTTGTTTGTGTTTTTCAGTTCGACCTTGTCTGTGATCAAGCCTACCTCGATTTTTTGGCAACCGCAATTTTCATGGTTGGAGTTTTATTGGGAGCTATGCTGTTCGGAAATGTTTCTGACAGGTAAAGTGGTTTCAAAATTAAAGTTTTGTGCGATTTGTTTGTTTCACTTGTCAGAAATGGTCAGCGCAACCAATTTGTCCACAAGGTTATGGGTTGTAACCCGTGGTGGGATTTATTTTTTTTGTCAACCGGTTTTATCACGAAAGTCATATTTTTTAGCCGGTTCTGTTACAAAAAGTCCATTGACAGTAACCAGTAATGCTAACCGGTTCGCTGATCTCATAAAATTTCGTGAGACGGTTCTATAGAACCGGTGCGAACCGGTTGATTCCCACCACTGGTTCTAACCATGTCTCGTGTTTATCGAGCAAGAAACTTGAGCACTTATGCAAATGTCGTTGATTTCCAGGTTTGGCCGCAAAACAACGATGTTGATCACAGCGGGTCTTTGTTTCTTTGCGCTTCTCGGTTGCGCTTTCGTCCACAACTTCTGGTTGTTCGTGGTTTGTCGACTCATGGCTGCTTTCTGGGGGTCGGGAATTTATTTGGCAAGTTTCGTTTATTGTGAGTTGAGATTGGTCTGTGATAAGCCTTGCTTTCATTATAGTTATCCCCGGGTAGCCATTCTAAAATTAACCGAAGCAGTAAATTTACTACACAACGTTGGCTGCAACAAACTTATATTTGCACAAAGTACTTAAGGTATTGCGCAAGTGAAAATATAAATGAGCTTATTATAGATTAACGGGGGACGACTTCAGAATTATCAAAGTTTTTAGTCTGTTATTTTATGCGACTGTTGTCTCCATCTCTCATACTCGTAGTTATATAATGTAATACACACAGTTTAAACTACAACGATCCTTTGTGCTACCACGAAAAACACTTTATGTGGTAGCACAAAGGAGTGATAATGTCATACTAATGAGGTGGTCACGGAATCACGAACACCTTTTACTCACCTAAGGTTGCAAAGCGTTGGTTTGTATACTATGTACTTTGAAAGTAAATATAGCCATAAGATGAACTGTCCGTATACCAACCATATACGTCCCCATTTCTGTCGATAACAGTATAGTAGATTCAACTGTAGGAAGTCAGTTAGCGCCAGGTTTGCCGTTGAAAAATCTCTTGAAACTGTCCTTGAAGGTCAGGGTTGTACAAATGAACACGATAATGTTAACTAAAATGTTTAGTAGTGGCTTTTTGTTTCACTCAGTGTTGGAAATCACGTCCAGTAGATGGCGCACGATGCTTGGAGTCGGTTTTCAACTGGGTTTCGCAATCGGTTACATGATTCTGTCAGGGATCGCTTACCAGTGGAACAACTGGCATAAAATGCAGGTAACACATTTACAAACCTCACCATCTAATGTAAGTTACTGCCACATAACGTTGAAAGCAACGGTGTAGCTGCAGCACGTCTACCATCTATCAACCAATTGTACTCTTATAACGTCTCAACGTTTCGCAGCTATTTCCGATTTGGTTAATATTTTAGCGCAATTGTTTGTTTCCCGGTGAAAACGGATCAACACAACATACATATAAACATTCCAATTCCCAACCATATATTTTCAGCCGGTTAATTTGTTTCATGTCATTGAAACGCGGAATGTCCTGGCTGGCTTTGGTATAAAGTAAAACATGCTTTTGTTTCCAGTTTGTGATGGCAATTTTCACTCTTCCATTCGTGGTTTCCCTTATTCTTGTTCCCGAATCACCGAGATGGCTTTTCTCAAATGGTAAAATTGAAAAGGCTAAAGAGGTAAACCTTCTGACAAATATGTTCCTTTACCAAGACAGCGGTGAATAACACCGATTCGTTTAGGTTTGGAGAACAGTTGATACGTTTATTTTTCCAGATAACAAGGAAGATTGCCAAGTACAACAAAGTTGAATTGGATGAAAATGTTTTATGGGAAGAAGCAGAGCAATCTGGGAATCAAAAAGAGGTAATTCAATTTCAAACTCAACATCAACAAATTTCTAAGTTTTTAACGCAGTAAACACATAAAATGCAAATAAAAAAATAATTCTTTGGCCAAAATCATCCCAATTAAAGGTTACTGCCATGTTTTAATGTTGAGTATATTCTCGCTACAGTTGGAGGAAAAGGAAACAAAAACCTACTCAACCATTGATTTGTTCCGAGCACCGAAAATGCGACTCATGACTTTTCTTGTGATGATAAATTGGTAAAGTTTCTGTTTTATGTTTAAAAAGAAGTTGTTTTCGGATGTTTTATCAAAATCACGGTCATTGTATCTTCAATCTGTCTGTACGTTGCAAATCTTTGGGCTTGAAACGGGAAACATCATCAGTGTCACAATTCACTAATTTTCCGGCCTAATTTGGTTAAAAAAATTGTCTTAGGGCAACGTTTTGGATCCGCATACAACTTTGCTTTGTTGATTGTAGGTTCGTCAATGGATTGGTTTATTACGGGATTTCCCTTAACGTTGGTTCATTGAACGGAGACATCTTCGTGAACAACACACTGAGTAAGTTGAAACCTATTGTTGATTGAGTTTGAGCATTTTTTATAAATTGTTGCTGCACCCCCCCCCCTCATTGAACGGAGACATCTTCGTGAACAACACACTGAGTAAGTTGAAATATATTGTTGATTGAGTTTGAGCATTTTTTATAAATTGTTACTGCGAAACCGGAGCTTTCGAAAAATGACACCACGACCGCACAAAAGGTCAAGAGTATTTGCTTGTTATTGTGTGCATCCGCATCAAAAAAGGTCTAGCCTAAACTTAAGTTTGGCTGCCATAGGCAAAGAGTCGCCGTAAATGGTAATTCGATACGTTGACTCGCAGAAAAGTCAATTAGGAAGGTTTTTCGGTTTTGATTTACAAACCTTCTATCAACTATAACCACTTCCACATTCATACTGAGAACAGCCATGAAGGGCTTACGCAGACCAGTGATCACGGCATACTCTCATATAAACAGGGTTGCCATACCGTCCTTATTTCTAAGATTTGTCCTTATTTTGGAGGGCCATGTCTTAGAAAAGTTCATTGTCCTTATTTCTAAGAAATGTCCTTGGTTTTTGACTGTAGTTAANAAGAAATGTCCTTATTTTTGACTGTAGTCCTTATTTTGTCTTATTTTCAACAATTACTGTAGTCAAATCCCTTCTACAAGTAGAAGTGAACCTAGACCTGGCCTGTTGTGAGATGCATTTAGTATTTTCTACGAACAACGGGTTGCTGGAACAGATTGTTTCTGGCCTAAATATTGCAAATATTATGTCATGGCTCGTGTAAATGCAAAGATTTGTTTAAAAACGTTTGTTTCGATTCGCATGGAAATTAATTTTTCGGTTGTCCTTATTTTTGGTTTCAAGTCGATGGCAACCCTGCATATAAATCATAGTGCGCTATAGTCCCATTAAACGTGTTACACTGTGGGTTCGAATCCCACCGCAGACTAGATTTTTTGTAGTCGGTGCCTCGTCATATGGGAATGCTTGTGAGACGGATTTGATTCCATGTGACTGTCGATACACTTATAAAACGACTTTGCTCAGCTATTAAATCAACAATTGTAACTTTTTGACACCTTTCACTTTTTACACAGACGGAGTAATGGAGATCGCCTCGTATATCTTCATCATCATTCTGATGGATTACACTGGCAGACGAGCTATGCTGGTGTTCATGCTGACAGTGGCCGGTTCCACGGTTATCTGCACAAGCATAGTCGATATATACGCTGAAGACAGTAAAGGTCGGTTGGACGGGTTTAACTGAAATTAATTGGGCTGGGCAAACCTACATTTCCTTTCGTAGGAAAGCATGAGTTTTGGAATAACTTAAAGATTGGCATTGTTAATGTGAACTTCGACAATAAAGAAAGACATCGAAAAATAAACTTAAAACAAATTAAAATATTATTTAAAGAATTAAATATAACGCAATGGTTTATGTTATGGAAATGTGGCTGTCTCATAAGCCGGCTCGTATGTGCAAATCACCCACAAACCAAATGAAAACCACCACCACGTTTCCATTGCAGATCTCCAAACACTCAGCACAGTATTCGCGCTGGCAGCAAAGATGGGGATTTCAGGTTCATTTGCCGTCGTTTACAATTTCACAACCGAACTTTACCCTACTGTAGTGAGGTTGGTAACTTCAATAGTTTGTTGATTTTCGCAATGGTTGCTCATCGCAGTAAACACTTTACAGCTGTTAATAATTAGCTGACAAGTTCAGCACACACTTAAATCAGTATGTATATTTCTCATTGCAAAACACTTCGGAAAACGATTTCGCCCAAATATACGGCATCGTCAGTCCTTAACTGGAGTTACGTTTGCCATACTTTAATGGCAATACGACAGCAGTCCTTGAATAATTACATATCCGTCGTAATTGCTGCCGTTTCATGTACATACCAACGCATTCAACATAAGTTTCGGTATTTCCCCGGCTGATACACACACAGTAGGGGCGCCCCGCAAGCTTGCCCCCCCCCCATCCGTCGTAATTGCTGCCGTTTCATGTACATACCAACGCATTCAACACGAGTTTCGGTATTTGCCCCAGCTGATACACACACAGTAGGGGCCGCCCCGCAAGCTTAGATCCTTTTACAGCTCCGTTAAAAGGTAGAAACAGACATAAAAACCTGCTTTGGATTCGTCTGAGCTCGAACCCTGGTCAAAATCTCAATATAATGGCCAATAGAATTGCAAACGCAATTCTTTCAATTTAAATAATCGTCCAATTGGTTTTGATTACGTCAAATTCACTAAACATTTAAATTAATGGCGATTCCTCAAGCTCCGGTATTCCCTGTACATACGTGTACACTAGGGGACGCCAAGTTACCTCTCTCCAGAATACAAACCTGTTGGTCAGGAACTTGGCCGAATGGTCCAGCGCGCCTGAACCATAGACATAAAGAAACTGATCGGGATTCGTCCCCGGGAGTGTCCTGGGTTCGAACCCCGTGAATTTTTTTTCTAATCTCCATCACAATCTCGTTATTTCGCAGGACAAGTGCTGTGGCGATCGGTTCCACAGGGGCCAGGATAGGAAGCATCATCGCTCCGTTTCTGATCGGTCTTCAAGCTTACATGACGTGGCTTCCCAACGTAGTATTCGGGGTTTGTTCGCTTCTGGCAGCTGCCCTGGCCCTTCTCTTCCCTGAAACCAAGGACATGGATATGCTGGAGAGTCTGGAAGACGCTGAAGCTTTCTACGCGAGGAAGAAATCAACAGAATCCAGTCCAAGGAGGTGAGTTGTCATCAACGATCTTGTGTTCGCAAGGTCATGGGTTCTAATCCTATCTCGGTCGCCTGTGTTTCCTTAAGCAAGAAAATTGAGCGAAATTGTTCAACGCAGTGGTTCCCGATAGGTTGAACTAAATTGAAGTCACCAACCGCCTAATTCGAAAAAATCAAATAAAAAATGATCAACGGACTTGCGATAGAAACAGGCAACTCGAAGGTGGACGCATAGTGAGCATAACGCATTCAGGCGTTGCCCGCACACCGAGGATAAAAATGAAACAAACTAACTAACAAGCCATGATAAACTATGTAAGCTTATAAGTAAAATCAAGTGACGGCAGAAAATTCGTTGCGAACATAACGCATTTAAGCGTTTTGTTCCCAAATTGTAAAGCCTCGAGGAACAGAACACGAGACGTCATCAGCAGACTAGTTGTGAACATTATTTAAAAGTTCTGTACTCACCATTCCGATACTATGACAACAAAATATTTGCTTGCTGTTTAGTGTTTTTTCATTCCTCATTTTCATTCCTCATATACATGGGCTTTTTCAAAAATGCCGCTGACAAGAGTGAAGCAAAATATTACTTACGCCTCATCTGACCGTTAGAATGCAATGGTTCCATGGAACAAGTCAACTATTAAAGAACTGTTTTCTACCAACGGCAAAACCCGGGATTTTGGTTCATCTTTCTTTTCGTTTCCTTTGCGTCAATGTTTTAACGATGATAAATAATTTAATCAGCAAGTTGTCGACACATGGTAACAAATGGCTTCGCTTTATTGTTGTTCTGCTCATCGACCATATGACAGACAGGCCACTGCTGCTTAGACAATTAGCCTTCCTGAAACAGAAATCAAATTATTCCCTATGCATGCAAGTAACAAACAAAATAGGTATCGGTTTAATGTATAATATAATTCTGCTTACAGCGGTGCCATACAACGGTGAACACAGCGCAAAAGCACAATCCGCGCAAAAAGTCTTTACCGAATTAAAAATTTCCCCTTTTAAAAATCACAAACCACTCGAAAAAAATCATAATAAAGCAACAAAAACAGGCAGCTTAGGAGAGAACTTATTGTGAGCATAACGTACTCAGGCGTTGCCCGCCCACCGAGGATAAAACAAAACAATCAAACAAACAAACAAACCTGCATTTCTATAATTCCTTCGTTGTTTGCAAGAACAAACTTGATATATGTTAGCAAGTTGACAAGATTTCAATTGTTTTTCAGCTCCTCCAATTCATCATCCATCGATGAACAAAAGGCCGCTTACGAAAACTCCGAATTTGTTGCTGAATTGTGACCTTGACTTGCCCTTCACAAAATCCACTCTGATCAAAGTTGTGTAAATTCGCCAAATTTTACATTGTCAATATATGTTACACGTTAGATTAATGTTGCAAAAATAATTAAAATTTGCAAAAACGATGTCATTGTTATTTTGATCAATTGACATTTGACAACTAAAAAATCGCAACCTGTTCTTTGCCACATGGGAATGCTTGGAGACCGGCTGATTCTGTATATCGCGTCGTGTGTCATTATCGTTGGTCTGCATGAACGCTTGAAGACTGATTTCAATACGTGTATATATGTTCACTGACAGCTAACAACTTACACTGACAGCTAACATCTTACATGCAGTAGCCTCAATAGGTAGTAAGCAACCATAACACAAAAATATAAGTTGTTTACCTTTAATTAATTGGGTCAAAAGCGGCTCCTGACTATTTGCTTGGTTCGTTTAAAAACAATGGGCGATGATGGTGCACACTGTACACTGTACACGATGTATAATCCCCATTTGAACTGAAACCACAATACATTTTGCTGGCAACGTGGCTAGGTAACAACAGAGTAACTACTTCAATGGCCAGAAATGGGATAATTCATAAATTCTGTGACATTTAAACCACAGCTTTAAAACTAAGTAAGTAAATAAGGTATAGTATGACAACATCATAGCGAATCACACAAGTTTCAAGTAAAAAGAACCAAAAATAAGTTTAATATCTTTCACTAGAGACTTTCTGTTGCTGATCAGAATATGTGTGACAAAAAACTTAAACAAATAACTGGAAAAATCTTTCATAAGACCAAATACGGTTGCTTCCATGCAATAGCTAAATGCTTTTTAGTTTTGAAACTTACTACATTACCAAAAAATATCCAAAACCTTTTACATTACAACACTAACACCTCCTCGCACCACCACCAACAAGACAAATGCAAGAAGCAACTCAACTGATTACGAAATCTGATTGAAGCGGATTTTGATTCAGGCATTCCATTCGCGGTAAGTTTTCGTTGCAGCGAAGTCTAGAGTGCGTGTTTTGAAGTCACCGACAGATCTTGGAGCCGATGAAGCTTTTTTTCATGCCGTTAAACTTTGCTGTGCCAAACGCTTGTTCCAGACTTACTTAAATAAACTAAGATGTCTGTAAACCACAAAACACATAAGTTACGGTGCTGCTTTGACTTTGTTAGAACAAGAAAATAAAATTCAGCAGCAAAATATAATAGCCCAATGAACATTACCAACATCAATTAGCGAAATAAATAAATTATATGTCAAAAAGATATGTTTAACATGACTAAGCTACTTTTTGCTTGTCCAAATTTCTGCAGATTAAAAATTGCAATAAATCATTACTTGGGTAATTCCCCCTACCAAACTGGATGAGCAAACATTATTTATCCGGGGAAGATTTTAAAGCCAAAATATACGAAGGTAAATAGTCTGGAAGTGCTTTTTAATTCCGTTGTTTACTTTACTGAAGGGTAAAACTGTGGCTTTTTAAGGTTTTTTTTACTTTGTCTGTTCACCCCCCCCCCAAGGTAAATAGTCTGGAAGTGCTTTTTAATTCCGTTGTTTACTTTACTAAAGGGTAAAACTGTTGCTTTTTAAGGTTTTTTGCTTTGCCTGTTCGCTTATAATGTAAAAGTGATGTCACAACTAATGAACCAAGGTAACCTGCCTCCAAAAGTTCCTTCACTGAACGACGAGTCTGTTCGGTTCCAAGTTGAACTGGAATTTGTTCAGTGTCTCGCAAATCCAAACTACCTAAACTTTCTCGCTCAACATGGATACTTAAAAGTAAGAAAACGAAATTCTGCTATCTGAGCTACCTTTCAAATTGTAACTTGTGTATGAGAAAACTATTATTTGCCAAAAAAATTGTTAATTGTTTTATTCAGTGGCCAAAAATAGAGTATTGTTTTATTTATTACTGCCAAACATGTACTAAGATATACCTGTGCGAAACTCATATATTTGCCCATTATCTATGCTTTAATGTGAAGGTGTTACTTACTACTGTGAATTTGACCAACAGAGACTTCAAAATTACCCCCCCCCCTATTTGCCCATTATCTATGCTTTAATGTGAAGGTGTTACTTACTACTGGTAACTTGACAAACAGAGACTTCAAAATTCTCAGTATTTTACTTTGTATCACTTTTTAACAATTACTGCATTTAACAGGAAAACAATTTTGTGAACTATTTGAAATATCTCCTTTACTGGAAGGAACCGGAATATGTAAAATACCTGCGCTACCCACAATGCATCTACATGCTCGAACTGTTGCAGTACAAACAATTTCGAGCCGAACTGGTTAACACACCGTGTGCAAAGTTCATCGAAGATCAGATGTTGCTTCATTGGCAGTTCTACACACGGAAAAGAATCCGCATGCAACAAGCTATGATGGACGCAATTCGACAACGACAGGAGAATCAAAGCACGACTGACACGACAGCCACATCGACCCAACAAAATATTAACATGGCTATAAAACCTTAGCACTGACTTTTATTGTTATTTTTTGATCTTTTTCCCTTTTTGTTTGGTGCATCCAACAAAACAAACAGAGCAGAGGTTACCCACAATAACAAATCTTTATCATTAACAATAAAAAACCTTGTCTTGCACTTCACATGGATTAAGACTGGTGAAGAGACATAGGAAAGAAATTCATATACAATGGGCCATTTGCATGCTCAATCAGACATAAAAGTATGTTGGAATTTGCCCTCACTGAGTTATCTGTCATCATGAACTGACTAAAATTATGGTTGAATTTTCTCTCACTTGGCTGTCTCTTATCTTGAATTTTCCAACAATACTTACCAGTTTATTTATCGCGACACACCAGTGATTGTTATTCGCTACAGCAAAACCAGATGACATCACCATACTTAAGCATACACACATAGAAAAGTTCTAGCTTGAAACTTTGCTAACAAGGGAAATATTTTAAGCATTGAGTATTCGTAGAAAATCCTCTTCGGCGTGCTTCATCTTGGCTATCTCTGTTTCCATTTGTTGGACCTGAAACAAAATGTACAAAGGATGTTAAGGCTTAAAAAAGAATCGAGTCATGAAGTGATAAGCAAGTTGCAGACAGTGCACATTGTTTNACTTAAGCATACACACATAGAAAAGTTCTAGCTTGAAACTTTGCTAACAAGGGAAATATTTTAAGCATTGAGTATTCGTAGAAAATCCTCTTCGGCGTGCTTCATCTTGGCTATCTCTGTTTCCATTTGTTGGACCTGAAACAAAATGTACAAAGGATGTTAAGGCTTAAAAAAGAATCGAGTCATGAAGTGATAAGCAAGTTGCAGACAGTGCACATTGTTTCTACCTATATGTGGTTTGTTGAGATATGGCTTTTCAGGCTGTTACTCCCAACAAATTGCAGTGCCATTAGATAGCTGCACTGATGAGACCTTGTAGGTGAAAACAGTGTGCATTGTCTGCAGCTTACTTATGTTCGATTTGCAACACAACTCTGAAAGTGTGTGATGTATCTTTTGATAAAAGCCTACAAATTCATGCAATAAAGTTTAAAGATTCACACCAACTATTAATTGTGTGTATATGGCAAATACTTAAAGCCAAATGCAGAAATAGCTTGCCAGAGAGTTGTTGGTGCCGTGTGACGCAAGCCTAAAAGCTAAATTAATCTTGTAATATTCACACATGCAAGACGATATAGTATTGATTAGAAATTTAGAGCCGAGCCGAGTACTCGGCACCGAGCATCGCTGTTTTTGGTGCTCGGTCGAGCAGTTGCACAAACTGACCATTAAATTTGCATATTCATGCCCTGCTAACGCGTGAATGTCTGCAAACAGCAGATAAGCAACGTTTGCAAAATTCGCTCGGTCAACCAGTTCAAGGCCAGGTTTGCAAACACAACTGGCGGCTGGCGCCTTGACTCATGTTATACACAAAAACAAAATGATATAAAACCAGTGGCTCAATGAGTTTTCGAAATATCTGTTTTAGTTTGTATCGTCAGCAGTTCACATATTATGGGATCCTGTGACAATAAATGGAAGGTGTTGATAATATTTTGTGTCCTGGTGCCAGTTTTGTTGGTTGACGGATCAAGAAGACTTCGAACCCAAAACAACGGGAGGTACTTATGTGTGATAAAGTTTACCTAACTAACTAATGTGATATGATGTGTCAAATAAGCGTGTAGAAATAACTGTAAGAAACACATCGTATGAACAGCGGGGGGTTCTTTGGCGAGTTGAAAAACAACTGTTGACCCACAAAAATTGCTATTACGTAACTCCAGTTTTGAAAACAAATCCCCAAGCCTAAGAAATTCAACACAGTACAACAATTTAGTCAATTTAAGGTGGTTTGGTCAACAAACTTTTTAGATCATCCAAGTTGTTTGGAATTTTTCTTCAAACTTTTTTCAATTCGTTGCAGAAAGAGAACTTATCGATGGCGAGACACCGCCACTGCGCACCGGATTTTTGCCCACCGACTATTCAATGCGATCGCCCGAAACACACATGACAACGGAAACTTCCTTATAGCTCCGTACGTTGTGAGCGCGGGTCTTTCAATGACTTTACACGGAGCCAGAGGCAGAACCCAACAACAACTTTTTGACACTCTCGGCTACGATCATCTAAGTCGGTGGGTTAGGATTTGGAATAAGCTTAACAGACTGTATGAATAATGTGCTACTACGAAAATTTCCTGGACCATCGTGAGCTTGTTGCAAACGATTCTAGTTGTGAATAATATTTACTAAACTTAAGCTTCTAGTACACTTAAATCAGTTTGTGTTTTCGAATGGCCATTCATCGGCAAAGATACCCCCCCCCCCGGCTACGATCATCTAAGTCGGTGGGTTAGGATTTGGAATAAGCTTAAATTCAACAGACTATAAAAATAATGTGCTACTACAAAAATTTCCTGGACCATCGTGAGCTTATTGCAAACGATTCTAGTTGCGGATAATATTTACCAAACTTAAGCTTCCAGTACACTTAAATCAGTTTGTGTTTTTCGAATGGCCATTCATCGGCGAAATATATTGTTTGTGTTTACATTGCTTAACGAAAAACACAAACTGCTTTAAGTGTAGTGGAAGCTTCAGTTTAGTAAATATTATCCACAACCAGAATCGTCTGCATTAAGCGCATGCTGGTTCAGGGCGATTTTTAGGGTCAAACTAAAATAAGAACAAGGAACATTCTACCACTTGTTTGGGGTTAGCTCTTATGAAAGCAAAACAAATGTTGTTAAAAAGTAAATAAAGAATACTAAAAGTGTAAAGTTTGTGAGGAAAAGTATAAATTCCCATGGAGTCATGAGAATCTTAAAGAACCCAACTTTTGTACTTTGTAAACAATATCCCGAATAGTTTTGTCAGTTGTACTGCACAGGGGGCAGTTCTGAATCGAGCAGCATGTAATATCCCCCCCCCCCAATTCTGAATCCAGTACCACATTATTTTTAATTTGTTTAGGGACAAAAATCCAAAACCATCAGCATTTAGGAGTCAGCAACAATGTTGAACGCTACAAGGAGTTTTTGGTAAAACTGAATTAGGGTAGCATTTTCAAGCTACCTTTCAAAATGAGAAAAATATACTGTCAAAAATTATGAGAAAAAATAATGGAAAGTTTGACCCTAATTTTCCTCCTTGAATCTGTGTATCTTCCCAATTTTGTAAATGCCATTTGATAACAAGGTTCCAAAATCTTGTGCCAGTGATCAACCTTTCAATTACACCAAAATCCCACAATTGCAAAGAGAAAGTTTGACCCTAATTTTCCTCCTTAAATCTGTGTATCTTCCCAATTTTGTAAATGCCATTTGATAACAAGGTTCCAAAATCTTGTGCTAGTGATCAGCCTTTCAATCACACCAAAATCCCACAATTGCAAAGACTTCTGCATCGGGCATTGTTCAAACGGAATCGTGGGTTCACACTGACAGCAGGGAATAAGTTATTTGGAGAACAGACCGCTACGTACAAACAAGCTTTTCTCAATGACTTGGCACGTTACTATCGAGCTCCATTAGAACAGGTTCGTGATATGAACTATATCGTCACACCCCAGTTAATTGCCCAGTGTATTTTATTTGCATGTAGTAACCATATAACCTATGCAACTACAAATAAATATGATGAAATAAAATATAAATCCTAAAGCATGATTTGTGGTGATCTTACAAAACTAGCATCTATTAATGCAGTGGTTCTCAACTCGTTTCAGGCCATGGACCACCCCCCCCCCCCCCCCCCCCCCCCCCCCCCCCCCCCCCCCCCCCCCCCCCCCCCCCCCCCCCCCCCCCCCCCCCTTGACCTTCCTTTAGTATTATTAAACAATCTTTTCCAGTTTTTAACCAAATTCAGTGGACCATCCAAAAACAAATCATGAACCACAAGTTGAAACCACTGTATTAATGTAACAAGTCTTTTTACTATTCCTTCTTTTTCAGTTCAAATACAGTTTTTATCCTAATGACCACACTCGACTTTTTGCTGTATATTTACTAGGTTGATTTTCGACACAATCCAGGTGAATCTAGAAACACCATTAACCACTGGGTGGCAGAAATGACAAACAACACAATCCCCGAAGCATTATCTGCCGGCTCGATTACACCAGAAACTAGTTTGGTCCTTGTGTCTACTTTGTATTTTAAGGTAACAAAAACATTTGGACTTTAGTGGTCATCTGACAGAAAACCGGCCCCCCCCCCCCCCCCCCCCCCCCCCCCCCCCCTTACCATATATTTATCAAAATACATGGCTCATTCTTGGCAATCTCATATTCTGGTTGGTTTATTGCAAAGAGATTGTGAATTAGCAGCACAATGTATTAAGGATAATATTTCATACAATAGCATGTTATGGTCAATAACTTAAACAAGCTTGGCAAGGTTATAACTAGCCATAATAATCTGAACTCCAAAACTAAAATAGTGAATAAATGCAATCATATCGCCTTCAATGGGCCTGGTATACTGTGATTTAAATGCAAGCAAGTAGATTTTACCATCTTAAGTTTGTACAATGTCTGCCCTTGATAATATCAGTTTGTACATTGAAATTGTCAATGCAATACCAATGCAACACAAGGTCAATGGGAACAGCCGTTTGCCGGCACAACGAGGTCGTTCTTTACAACATCTGATGGGAGAAGAGTTCAGACTGAGTTCATGCGCGGAGTATTTAACATAAAAATGGCGGAGTCAAAAACGATGAAGTTCAAACTACTGGAATTGCCGTACCTAACAAGTGGGTCAATGTAATATCTGTTTTAAATGACAACAATGTACATTTACTGATGTATAAACAAGGCATAAAATATAAACTAAACAATGCCCTTCTGGCAAATGTATTGTTTTAACCAACATTTTAATGTAAAAGCTATTGCTGCCAGGCATAATATCAAGTTTGTAGAGCTTTTCTGGCAATTGTATTTTTATTCTGACGTTTCGACATCCTATACAGGT
>QLIY01001765.1:2999-24262 GCA_003260075.1 Phallusia mammillata
CCAACACAACTTCGGATTACGCCTTGTTATAAATGCTACGACTTTTCGAGGCCGGATTTAATTAAAACCTGCAATCAGATTTGTATTTTTTCTGATGCTTGTGTTTAACGAAACATTGCTTATATTTCCAACGCCAACCGTATTTTATTAGTCCCCCCCCCCATTTGAATGTTGTCGCAACAAAGGTATATTAGAGTGACAATCATCACCCTCAATATTTGAAAATCGTTCGCACCCAAAGCAACCAGTTCAAAGCGCCGGGTGTCAGTACAAAAATATCTGCAAAGAACAATTACATGCTNATGTTGTGAAGGCAAGGAGCCAGTAAAGCTGCTCCCGTGTTGCCGATCTCGTTGCTAGAGAGGTCGAGTATCTTCAGCTGATTTTAATACAATAAATATTCAATATATTATCACGTTTAATAGAATATATTATCACATTTATCGTAGTGACGAATGCTAGTAAATCAAAACAGACAAGCCAACACAACTTCGGATTACGCCTTGTTATAAATGCTACGACTTTTCGAGGCCGGATTTAATTAAAACCTGCAATCAGATTTGTATTTTTTCTGATGCTTGTGTTTAACGAAACATTGCTTATATTTCCAACGCCAACCGTATTTTATTAGTTTGTAGCGCTGTTTATTTGCGCGAGTTCAAATATCGAATGACACAAGACAGAAAGGGCGAAACAAAACACGTTGCAAATAGAAAAAGGCACGTGACGTATTGTGCGGTTCGGTTACGCGTGACTGGTTAACGCAGTTGGGGAAAACACCCAGTTGTCGCCACACAGCCCCCCTCCAGAATCGTACAATGCGCGACAATAATGATTGCAATGGTTGACGTCTGGTCGCATTCTCGCGAAGGCATTGCATGCGTTTTTCTTCGGGGGCCGTCCTCTTCTTGGAGGTTGTGCAACCTGAACAGGCATAGTTAAATCGACCTGTGCTGGTTTGAGTCTGTCAACCGAAACGGTTTGTGGTCGCCCACCCAAATCCACTATGAAAGACTTTGCGCCGGTCTCAATGACTTTGTAGGGACCCTCATATGGCGGCGTTAATGGCGGACGATGGGAATCTTTTCTGATAAACACAAACTTTGTTGTTGACAAATTAGCTGGAATAGCTGACTTTTTTAGACCATGGCGGGACATACGGATCGGAGCCTGCTTTAAAATGGTGTCTTCTAGAGTAGGGAGAAGTGTTGCTAAATCCGACGAAGGATTCTTCAGTGGAACGATGTCTCCCGGTATCCGTATCGGCGCACCATATACAAGCTGAGCGGACGATGCTTGTAAATCTTCTTTAGGTATGGTTCTAATTCCTAGAAGTACCCATGGTAACTCATCAAGCCAATTTGAACTGCTCATACGGGCCATGAGAGCACTTTTTAAGTGTCTATGAAATCGTTCCACGAGGCCGTTTGCTTGCGCGTGGAAAGCCGTGGTTTTATGAAGCTTAATGCCTAAAAGCTGATTCATCATTGACCACAGTTCTGAAGTGAATTGCGCCCCACGATCTGAAGAAATATCTGCTGGAATGCCAAATCGGGCAATCCAGTTGCTAATGAAGGCTCTAGCACATGTCATTGTCGTTTGATCCTTCATCGGTATGGCTTCTGGCCATCGAGTAACACGGTCGACAATTGTAAGGAGATAGGTATATCCTTGTGATTGCGGCAGCGGTCCTACTATATCTATATTCAAGTGACTGAAACGTGTCGCTGTGGGTGGATATTCAGCCAATGGAGCGCGAATGTGTTGCTGAATTTTCGCCCTTTGACACGACAAGCATTGCTTCGCCCATGTACTAACATCTCTTCGCATTCCATGCCACACAAACTTTGATGCAACTAAGTTGCTTGTGGCCCGTATGGAGGGGTGTGACAGTCCGTGGATTGCATGAAAAACGCGTTTTCGCCAAGCTTGAGGAACTAATGGTCGAGGATTCCTGCCAGAAATATCACAGAGAATAATAGTTCCTTCGTGGTCGTAAGCAATATCTTTGAACTTCAGCTTAGTAATAGAGGTGCGGTAAGCTTGCATCTCGTCATGAGCTTCTTGCTGGGCTGCAGCCAATAACTTGTAATCAAAATTAACACAGTCGGAAACACTTGCGAGCAAGGACCTGGAGAGTGCATCAGCAACAGGGTTGTTTTTACCATCGATATGTTTAATATCAGTGGTAAACTCTGAAACGTATGAAAGGTGTCGTTGCTGACGTGCTGACCACGGATCTGTAGCTTTATTAATGGCAAATGTGAGTGGTTTATGGTCCGTGTACGCGGTGAAAGATCTTCCTTCCAAAAAATATTTAAAATGGCGGACAGCCAAATACAATGCCAACAGCTCGCGGTCAAAGGTGCTGTACTTAAGCTCAGCTGGCCGTAGGCATTTGCTAAAAAACGCCAAAGGTCTCCATTGACTGTCGATTTGCTGCTCCAAAACTGCGCCAACAGCAAACTGGGAAGCGTCCACAGTTAAAGCGGTTTTTGCCTCGAGCCCTGGGTGGTTAAGTAGCGTAGCATTTGCAAGTGCGTCTTTAGCTTCATCAAAAGCGGTCTGAAGGCTTTCTGTCCACGTCAAATCCTTTGGCTTATTAGACAGAGCTTTGTATATGGGTAACATTATGGTAGCAGCTGATGGTATGAATCGATGATAAAAATTTATCATACCACTAAATTGCTGTAAACCTGCAATTGTTGTTGGGCGTTTGAATCTTCGTATTGCCTCCACTTTTTCCGGCAAGGGCTTGGCCCCATGGACATTAACTTGATGTCCAAGAAAATCAATTTGTGTCTGCCCGAACCTGCACTTCGCAGTGTTAATAATAAGACCATGGCTGTCTAATCTTTTGAACAGTTGTCGTAGATGGTCAATATGCTCACTTGAAGTTTTGCTGGCCACAAGAATATCGTCAAGATAAACAAAAGCAAAAGGTAAATTTTGGCAAACGGAATCCATTAAACGCTGGAAAGCTTGTGCTGCGTTTTTTAATCCAAATGGCATACGCAAGAATTCGAACAAACCGAATGGGGTAATTACAGCAGTCTTTGGTACATCAACTGGCGCAACAGGCACTTGGTGATAACCACGAACCAAGTCTATTTTTGAAAAAATTGTGGCACCTGTTAAATGCGCAGAAAAGTCCTGGATGTGGGGAATAGAATATCGATCCGCTTCAGTGATCGCGTTCAAACGCCTGTAGTCACCACAGGGCCTCCAACCGCCGGATGCTTTGGGCACCATGTGTAAAGGCGATGACCAGGGACTCGAAGAACGCCGCACGATTCCTAGGTCAAGCAAATGTTGAAATTCCTGTTTGGCAATCTTCAATTTTTCAGGGGGCAGACGCCTTGCCCTAGCATGGACTGGCGGCCCATGTGTGATAATAAAGTGCTCTACCTGATGCTTGGGTTGTGAGTCAGAAAAGCTACTTTTGGTCAGATTGGGGAATTCTGAAAGTAGTTTGGTGTAAGTTGGTTGTGCTGCAAAAGACATTATGTCACGCGGTGAATTCGCTGTCTTAGAAGAATTCACATTATCTGCAGAATTCGCATGCCACAGTCGATGGCGCTTGAAGTCGACAAGCAACCCATTTGCATGCAAAAAATCGATGCCCAGCAGGGGCCGAGATACATCGGCTATTACAAATTTCCAAGCAAATCTACCAATGGAAAGATGCAAAGTTAAAACTTTGAAGCCGTACGTACGTATAATAGTTCCATTGGCTGCTTTAAGTGAAACACCAGGTCTGTTTGAGCGACGATCCCGTCCAGTTGCAGGTAGCACACTTACTTCAGCACCACTGTCGATTAAGAAGTTGGCTCCTGTGTTGCAGTCTGACACGAAAAAGAGTCGGTTTTGCCTGCCGGCCGTCGCAGCCAATCTGGGCGGCCGGCTGGCTCGTTTCCCTGACAAATACATGGTCGGCGGCAACGACGTGCCTTGGGCCCAAAGCGCTGATGAAAAAAACAAAGGCCGTCTCCACGCGGATCAAAAGCAGACTTGTTGCTTTGACTCTGCACTTTTGAAACAATAAAATTTGGGTCGCGCCTTGCTTGCCATAAAACATCTGCTCTCTTGGCGAAACTTCGAAGGTCGTCGATGTTCTCTTTTGCCAAAATAATTCTGATGTCTTCTGGCATTTGTTGTAAAAATAGATGCTCAAAAAGGAAACACGGCTTGTGATCGCCTAATAAAGCCAGCATTTCATCCATTAGGGCTGAAGGTTTTCGGTCTCCTAAATCAGGCAAATTTAAAAGACGAGCGGCTCTCTCTTGCTTTGAAAGAGAATATGTGTCCAACAGTTGCTGCTTAAGCGCTTCATATTTTTCTTCTGCAGGCGGATGTTCCAACAAATCAATTAGACGTTGTGCTGCGTTTTGATCCAATGCAGAAACCACATAATAAAACTTTGTTTTATCGTCAATTATCTTCCGCAAAGCAAACTGTGCTTCTGCTTGATTAAACCAAACACGCGGTTGCGCGGTCCAAAATGTCGGCAACTTTAAAGACACTGCATGCTCTTCCATCCTGAGAAATTCGTTCTCAGGTTACGGGGTCACCATTGTAGCGCTGTTTATTTGCGCGAGTTCAAATATCGAATGACACAAGACAGAAAGGGCGAGACAAAACACGTTGCAAATAGAAAAAGGCACGTGACGTATTGTGCGGTTCGGTTACGCGTGACTGGTTAACGCAGTTGGGGAAAACACCCAGTTGTCGCCACAAGTTAGTAATAAAGAAAAAGAGAAAAAACGAAAATCCCAATAATTTTTCATAAAATGTCCTGGGTAAAAGTGGTAGATATGTGGCACAATGCTTTAAAAATGTCATTAGAAGTCAATAGCTTGCAAACTGCAGGAGTCGATTAAATTGAACTGACTAACAACGAAAAAATTACCGAACCAAGCCAGACTTTGCTAGATTTACATAAGAAATTGATTTAGGTTAATTGCGATGTTTAAATTCCGTGTTACCAATTCTGGTCTTTCGGGAAAACAACTGCGTTTTGTCACGAGTCGCGTAAAATATAATGCTTCAAGTATGGTGACCCATGGTTGAGGTGATGACATATTGGCGGTGGTAAATTGGTTAAAACCTAGACATTTGGTTGACACAGTGAAAACAACTGTTATTAGGGCAACAAGCAACATTACAATGCAGACGGTGACGTCATCAACAATTATTGCTATTATCCAAATCGCTCATTGTTCTTTTTAAAAATAAAGTAGGAAATCAAATGTTGGATTTCCAGCAACCAGTAGGTGGAATATAATCAGATAATTCATGTTTCATTGCATCCGTAATGATATAAGACATTTGGCGGTCGTTGATGAAATAAGAACCTGTGATGCGGCCGTCATAACGAAAGGTTATGGAACCCCTGCTGTGGTGTTTAAACCGAGGACTTACTTGAATGTGACACTTTTTGTCATTATTTATTGGTGTTGTGTGAAGTGACGTACATTGCAAACAAATTGTCCAACCCTCTCATGAGGTGAATCTGACTTATTCAGCAAAATGTGATTTTACGTAGCAGAAATGGAACAGAACGACGCACAACACAATACTTGTTTTAGTTTTAAGGAGTTCGAAACCGCATGCACACTGCGCGGACACGACTAGGCTGAAGTAGAAAACATATCGTTGACATCCTACATGACGTAAATACAGAATTTCATTACCACCTACGTAGAATCAACTGCACCTAACTAACACTTGGGACTCGATTTTGATTATAATCAATAATTATTTAATTGAAACTATGTGGAAACAGATAAAACTGCTGAGTGTCAAATTGAATTTCATTAACAGAACATGAGACCGATACACATGGCCGCTTTTGCCATTAAGGGAAAGTTTCATTTAAACTTTGTCTTGTTGCGTCACTTATCACCTATAGTTACACACAAAACTGGCTGTTAGCCTATAATGCAAATAGCAGTTGGTAACCACTGTGCCTTCTGCATATTATTATTAGTCAAAAACTAGCGATGTACCAAATGTACGGTTTGTCGGACTAATTCAAACGAAACGGATATCTTTACAAATATCCGGTTCTGTCTGAAGCTGCTCCCGTGTTGCCGATCTGGTTCCAGGTGAGGTCGAGTATCTTCAGCTGATTTTAATGCAACAAGTATTATCACATTTATCGTAGTGACAAACGTAAGTAAATAAAAATTGACAACACAACTTCGGATTACCCCTTGTTATAAATGCTACGACTTTTTAACACATAAGGTCTATTCCACGCATTTCACCAATCAAAGATAATACATGCAGAGTGAGCTGTAGAATGTTCACAGCATCTTTGTTGAAAGAATTGACAAACCAACCGATGTTTTGGCGGCAATAAACAACAGCGGTACACGTTCTGTTGTAACAAAACTATATGCTTCTGGGCAACAGGAGTTTGCTTCAAAGGTTTTAATTACGCAACTTGTGTGTGTTGTTAGAGCGCCTACACAGCAATGGTATGTCGGTGCGCGTTCAGTTACAGCTTTATAAATTAAACATGCTAGATTCGGGCAACAAATCCCGTGTTACTGACCTAGACTTGTTTCTATAAATAAATATTACACCGAACCTTGTGCTAAGGCGAGAAATAACACCCAAGGCGAGCGTTCGCTGTTTATTTGGTGGAGATTAAAATTAAAATTATTCTCAACCCGCAACAAGCACGAAAGGCACAATTAAAACTCTTCGGTAGTCGCGGGTATGCAGAGTCGCTACACAGCTTTCCACAGAAGCGGGTTAAACACAAGTATAACGATACCTATATTTCCCACAGCACAAACATCCCCAAGGTTTACATGCTTTGTCAGCTTTTTCACCGTAATCGATGTTGCTACAATATTTCACTAATCGATATTTTGGCGGCATTAAACAACCACGGTATGAGTTGCATTGTTCAAATCATAATGTTTTTTTTATCATTTGTTTTTGCTTTGCATTGATTTGCTCCCTGGGCTCTACATTATCCTATTACTATTATTATCCAAGGAATTTTGGTTTTTATGGACAATTACAACTATTGGTAAATAAACTGTTTTAAAATTTGATATCTCTCAGATACTTTTAATATTATTAAGCATGTTTACATGCACAAATTCATTCGTGTAAGTTAGAGTAATTTACCCTGTTCTTTCAACAACAAAAATAAAACGCAAATCCAGCGAGCTTAACCAAAACTTTCCTCGTAAAAGGGGTTGGCAAGATTAACAACACACCACGAAAACTTCAACAAAAGCATTTCCTACCCAGTTTATGGATTCATGTGGCATAATGCGTAAAAGCTTAATCAGAAGTTAATAGCTTGCAAACTGCAGGAGTCGATTAAATTGAACTGACTAACACCGGTACAAACATACCTGTAAATAACGTTTAGATGCTTATAAAAATGGAACAATATTTTCAAAAAAAATGAGGTTTAAATAACCAGGTTGCAACGTTTTTCATTATATAAAATCTTGTATATCACTTAGATCAAAATTTAAACATATTTACCGGCTTTGTTAGCTTTTTCACTCCATCGCAGAGTTTCTCGACACCTGTACTTCCGATCCCACATTTCAACAGTTTAAGCTCTTCCATGTTGTGAAGACAAGGAGCCAGCGAAGCTGCTCCCGTGTTGCCGATCTTGTTCCAGGAGAGGTCGAGTATCTTCAGCTGATTCTAATACAACAAATATTATCACATTTATCGTAGTTACAAATATAAAAAAATAATAAAAAAAGTAAATAAAAAAACACAACAAAACATCGGATTACGCATTGATGTAAATGTTCGATTTGTTTTACCCAGAAAAATAATTTAAATTATTTAAATGTTTCATTTTTGGTAGGTTTTTGGTAAAGCATAGTTGACATTTCCCCCCCCCCCCCCCCCCCCCCCCCCCCCCCCCCCCCCCCCCCCCCCCCCCCCCCCCCCCCCTTTCGATTAAACATTTTTGTATTATTGCAAGCGGACACTTATTTATTTCCATTTGAAATTTAACATTTTATTAACAAATTGTTTTTGCAGCATAAACTTCCATTCAGAGAGCATACGGTGGTTGCAAGTTTGTTAGAAAATTTTGTTGTGGTCAAATTTGAAAAATAAGTTGTTTTCGTTTTTTTCGTTATGACGTCACCCGTGCTAATACAATTCATCGTTTTTTAAAGTTTTCTTACAATACCACATTCCTGCTAGTGGTGGATGTTGTGAAAAAATGACTAATCGATAATTCGCCGGCATTAAACAAACTCAGTATGTGGCATTGTTCAACCAAAACCCATGAAGCTTTCTTTCTGGGTATTAAGTCGTAACTACGCTTCAGATGTGAAGATCAGGAGGTAATTGTAATGACTGGAACGTTTGTTGGACCAAGACATACCACGAATCTGATCGACGCAAATATTATTGGTACAAAGAAACTTTTTGGTGTTGAAAAAGTTTGGTTGGACCGGATTTCGGAAATGCAGTTTCGGGTTTGGTCAAAATTCAGGTCAGATTACAATTCTGGCCTGAACTATAGTTCTTACCATAACTCACAAAAAAGCCGATTCTTTTACCATAAATAGTTCGATTGCAGTGATTAAATGGCGTGTTAACGCACTGGCCTTGTTTCCAACAATAACATTTACATCAGACCTTGTGCGTGTATCAAGCGACTTGGTGTTAGACTCTAACAGTTAGAGCAACACTGGGATGCAACAAAGTTGATTGTTTGTTAAAAAAATTAGGTAGCCTAACCCCCCCCCCATCGCCTTGTAAGGACGTTTAGTTTGGTTTGCATGTCGTTTTTGTTGACAAGAGTCTTTTTTAGACAAGCCAGTTAGTTCGATTTGAAAAAAAGTTCGATGCTGTACACTTCTCTGCTTGACGGTCCTAGAGACACACGCTTTCCATACACGAAGAAAACGCGTCGCGTCGAGCAAGTGCCGCGGAGGATTTTGTTGTTAACAGCACAAAGTCGCGGGATATAGATGTTGGCCTGCTAAAGCCTGAAGTTGACCCAGTCACCGATCAATTAAAACGCTTGGCTGAGGAAATCAAACAACTGCGACTCGAGTGCGAAATGAGAGCAAGAGATATTTCTCTCGTCAGTGCTATAATTGTAACGGCGAGGGGCATTTTGCGAGAAATCGCAGGCAAAGAAATTGCGTATACAGGACTTTAAATTGCAAACAAGTGCCCAACAACCGACACCGTTTCCATATCAGGAGCCTGAGATAAAGCGTCGAAATACAATAACTCATAGGATAAACACCAACGCGAGTGTGCTGTATAAGTATGCTGACGTAAACATCAATGGCATTTCTGTGTTTGCATTAATTGATACTAGGGCCACTGTCAGTATGCCCCCCCCCCCCCCCCCCCCCCCCCCCCCCCCCCCCCCCCTTGATGACGCTGCCCGGAAATGATGGGACAGTGTTCTTGTTACCTAAACCAGGGATTTTAGCGATTCCTCAGTGGTGATCGAGAGAAACATGGAAGGGTGTTTTAACGATGTTGCAGTTGTCAAGTATGTAACGAACACAAAAGTTTCAAACATCCAGTGTTAAGGAATGATGAACATCAAATGCTGCTTAGCGAACTTCGGGTTTTCCAAATGTCATTGCAAAACAAGACAATGACGCACTCGAACAAGTAATTGCAAAACATCGTGCTGCATTTGCAATTATGTTAGATTGTCTTGGTCATTTTTAACTACACATCATATAGACCATTAACGAACGACCAAATATTCGTCAAGTACGACAGCCAGAGTATTATCCAGTGCCCAAACAGATATGCAGCCAAAGAACGATGTATTGTTTAAGCGCTATACATTTGAGCTGCTACTTGACACACGTATGATACATGCTTTAGGTTAATACTGTTTCGTTGTATGTTGCATTTCAGTTAAACGCAAAAAAATCAATTAAATCCAATACTGGGTAATCGCATACCTTTTTAATAGCATAATCCGTATATTGGCATAAAAAGGATTGGCATATTGATTTTGCGAATAACCGGATTATGCGATTAACTCGAGTCGTCTGTACAGCTAGCGACAAAGGATTTGAGATCCTTAAATATATAGCTGACTAGTTTTCGCTGCAAAGACGTTGAATATTTACTGCTAGCCAGTGTGCCAGTGTTTAAACTAATTGTCAATCCTGTAGGAAAAAGTGAATACTGCTTTGTACAGATGCCCCCCCCCCATTTGAGCTGCTACTTGACACACGTATGATACATGCTTTAGGTTAATACTGTTTCGTTGTATGTTGCATTTCAGTTAAACGCAAAAAAATCAATTAAATCCAATACCGGGTAATCGCATACCTTTTTAATAGCATAATCCGTATATTGCCCCCCCCCCGAAAAATTACATTTACATTTTGATGGTGTGTCACATACCACCCATTTTCACATACAAAAGTGGTTTGTTACTCAATAATACTGGTGTCATTTGGTTACCACTGTGTGACTTGCATCGCTTTTTCCAATAAATCAGTCCATACTATTACAGGCACACTTTGCGCTGTATTTTGAGAGAGAGTTGATCTGATTCTGAGAAAGTAATTTTATTTCCGCCATGCTACAAAAAAGAAAAAGGAAGCATCTCTGGGATGTAAACGTGTGTCGTAGTAACGTCATTTTAGCTATGGAAGTGGAAATTAGGACTTCTGTTAAGAACGTGTTTTGCATAACTCACTTAATCGCACCGGTGTAGCGACCTCACTACCGTGTTCGCTTATGCGCATCGAAGCGTGCTATTTGCCGTTTACTTTTATTCGCCATTGCCTCGTATAAAGGCAGGTTTCGCGCTGCTCTATCTCTTACACGCTATAACATAACTTGGGCATGACGCCGCTGCTCAATAAAGCTTCGACCGCTTCACAAGAAAGCTTTGTATAATGATTATGTGATAAAGTGGATTTATCTGCGCAGCATGTGTTATAGCAACCATGGATTCAAGAAACATGTTTATATTTCCAATTATGTAGAAAAAACAGTTAATTTGCTTTTCATTGAAATTAAATATCAGTCAATCAACAGAAGAATGACTTTTCAGTTTTACATCTACACAACAGATATACCCAGGTCGTATTCGCTAGTTAGGAAAAATTACATTTACACGTTTCTTGCTTCACTTACAATTACGGAATTGACTTACCAACATTTAACATAAAATGCAATAAAGAAGTTTGGTGTAAAGTTAACTATTTAGTTCCAATTATGTTGAGAAACAGACCCAACTGCTTTGTGCAAAAATAAACTTCAGGCAATCATCATAACATTGTCTTTTCAAAATCACAGTACGCCAGGCCCATCGAAGGCGCCATACCGAATCAGCCGGTCACCAAGCATTCACCACCATTTGGAAAGGCGTAGGCTAGAAAAATCTAGCTTGCGGAGGGACTCGAACCCACGACAGGAGTCTTTCAGGGACTCGCGCTCTACCAACTGAGCTACACAGGCCCAGTGGAGAATCCGCCGAAAGTCGAATCACAAGCACCGTTGCCTGCCTCGTATGCTGCACATGTCAGCTTCGTAGTAGGGGATCGCCAGATTGACCAGTATCAGTTAAGATGAACATAAATTCATTACTGGGATTATCCGTCAAGCGTCTACGCAGACCAGCGATCACGGCACGCCCATATATTAATCATAGTACGCCAGGCACATCGAAGGCGCCATACCGAATTAGCCGGTTACCAAGCATTTACCACCATTTGGCAAGGCGTAGGCTAGAAAAATCTATTGTCTTTTCAAAGTTACATCTCTGAGACTGATACACGATGCCGCTTACTCGAGTTTGGTAAAGTTTTATGTAAACATTGTTCTGCGCCAACCTCACTTTCTTGTGCGCCCCAGACACTTAACGCCTTGTAATGATGAAATGATTGTAATGAAACTTGCAATGCAGCGTCGCCATTTTTTTAGTGTCACATCTCCGTAACTGATACACGTAGGCGTTTTGAGGTGTTGGGTGAAATTGCTTTAAAACTTTGACCTGTTCGTCATTTAACATCCATTGTTACGTATGAAACGAACTGTTATAAAGATTTCTTTCATAGTTCGTCATCGATATGTCGTTTTATATTATTACCAGTATTATTACCGTTTTATATGATTTTGTTTAAACCCAGGACATGCCCTGTGCGGACATTGTGCATCTATAACAAGACCAAGATTTCGCGCACCAAGCTAAATTGAAAAAAATATCTGCGCTGTACGTCTTTTATCCGTTTTACTGTTTTAATACAAGTTTGAATTGGGTTATGGCAGCCCGCTATTGCAGAGAAACTAAGAAACGGCGTAACAGAAAATTTGGCCAGCACGAAAGTGTGGCGAAAATATTTCACGTGTCAGCCACTGTACATTTTCTTATTGGTTTGTTTCGTACAACACGTTTTTCATCCGTTTGTGTTATTTTTGGGATAAAATGTCACACTCGTGTATATATATATTTCACTCATATTAATAACTTGTCGCTTATGTTCACTGTTAAATGTATTTCTGTATAAATTAAAATGTATTTATTTTAAAGTCACTTACATCTTTTCTTTGTTTTCACGTAATCTCTTATTTCCACTTAATGCTGTTTTTCATCTGGGTTAGTGTCTTTGTTCTAGTGGCACGCTTTTTACACGCACTGTGTTTTCCTCGCCGCATTTTCCGCATCGGAAATTAACGCTCCCGGATGTGCCGGGAAATCTTGTGAAATTGTTCAAGCCGGTGATTGGTCAACGGCCCGCAAACACAGAGAACTAAATCTGGCGAAACGCACTCAAACATGAAACCAACCGAGATTTCGTGTTGGCTCTTGTAACGTTTGGAAACTAAGTATTTCCAAAAGACAATCCCCCCCCCCCCATGCTGTTCACTTCTCTGCTTACCGACCATAGGGACAAACGCTTAGATGACACCTTGCTGCTCGAAAATTAGGCTAGAAAATGTGGTTGCCTGCACAACAAACGAGACTATTCCCATATCAGGTGCCTGAGGTAAAGCGCACAAATACAATAACTTATATGATTAAAACATAAGAGAGTGTGCTTTACAAGTATGTCAATGTTAACATTTATTACATTTCTGTATTTGCTTTAATAGGTACTGAGGCCACTGTCAGTGTTGTAGTTAATAAACTCGAATTTGCCTAACGTTAGCCGCATTCGAATGGAAAGGTTAAGACATGTTTGTTTTAGGTTTGCTGCAATCACAACCTCTGCTTCTGTTTATGTGTCTTTGGATGTCGTCGAGAAGTGCCATTTTTTAACGCTGTGTGGTTAAATACAAGTTGATGACGCGGTCCGGAAGTGATGGAACAGTGCCCTTGTTATCTAAATCATGGATTTTACCGATTTCTCAGTAGTGATCGAGAGAAACATGGAAGTGTGTTTTAACGATATTGCAGTAAGTTGCTATAATTCTACAACACCCTTGGCGAACGACCACTTCGTCAGATACGACAGCCAGAATTTTATCTAGCGCCCGAATAGATATGCAGCCAAGGGCTGTGTTTAAGCGCAATACATTGGTGCTGTTTCTTGACACATGTATGATATAGGCTTTTACATAATATTGTTTTGTTGTATGTTTTGTTTTAGTTCTAGGCAGACGAATTCAGTTAATCCAGTACTGGGTAATCGCCCAATTCGTTTAATTGCATACAGATGGTGAATCCTAAACCGTAGCTAATTTAAAAATCGACTGGTTAATCGCATACCTTTTAACCGCATATTTCGTATATTTGCATAAAAAGACCCCCCCCCCAACTGGATTATGCCATTAACTGGAGTCGTCTGTACAGCATATGTCATAACTACCAAGGATTTGAGATTCTTAAATAACTGACTAGTTTTCGCTGAAAAAGACAGTGAATATGTGCTGTGTCAGTGAATACTGCTTTATACAGATCTAAATATGTGAGTTAGGTAAAATTACATTTACATTTTTATGGTGTGTCACATACCACCCATTTTTACATACAAAAGCGGTTTGTTACTCAATAATACTGGTGTCATTTGGTTACCACTGTATGGTTTGCACATTTTTCCAATAAATCAGTCCATCCTATTATAGTTTTTTTATGCTCATGTGTATATTATGCAAAACATTTATTTTGCTTTGGCGCATTTTGTAATTTTGCTTTGGCGCAAATAGTTTATCGTTTCTCAAACAGATATGTTTGCTGTTAAAAAATTCACACAACACATATTACACCAACTTTTACCAGTTTTGTTAGCGTTTTCATTCCATCGCAGAGTTTCTCGACGCCTTCACTTTCGATCTCACATCTATCCAGCATAAGTTTTTCCGTGTTGTGAAGACAAGGGCCCAGTGAAGCTGCTCCCGTGTTGCCGATCTTGTTGCGGGAGAGGTTGAGTATCTTCAGCTGATTTTAATACAAAACATATTGTCACATTTATCGTAGTGACAAATGTAAGTAAATAAACATAGACATCACACAACAACACATGTTCAGATTACGTCTTGATATGCAATGTTGTAAGTGTTGCAGTTTGTTTCACCAGAAAAATAAACTCAAAATTAATTTAACTGAAACTAATAATTATTTTCAACCGATTTACTGTGGCGCATTTGTGTAGAAATGGTTTTATGGACGTTTCTGAATGAACGTTTTCATATTATTATCCAACAATAATCCAACATTTTGAAACATATTGCTACCAAGACACAGAGATATAGACAACACGATTATACTTCTGCTGTATTTATCTAAAAATGATTGACAACCGATGCACATGGAGTTTTTACATATCGATTCAAGTAGCGTTACATCTTGTGTGTTATACTTTGGTCTGTTGTGACACTTGTAATGTTCGCATACGAATATGGTTGTTGTTTAATACTATTGTGCACCAGCAGATTTTGTGTAGTTTTACTTTATTAGCTTATGCTTTGATTTTCAAAAGTTTTGTTTTGTCTGTTTATTTGCGCACTTAACATGTTTTACTGCATTTGTTTTTACTCTTCGTGTAAATCGAACTCAACCTTATTATTTGGACAGTTTCATGCTTTTCTTTATTTTTCACGCCATCTTTGTTTATATTTAACCTTATATATATATGATATATACAGCTATTGTTACTTCTCAGCCACGACTCCATTATATACCGAAACATGTTACCATGAAGTTTATGCACAAGTAAGTAAATTATCGACCTGACATACGTGGTCGGTAATGATTGGACGTTACGTTTTATTGTATTTCCCCCCCCCCCCCCCCCCCCCCCCCCCCCCCCCCCCCCCCCCCCCCCCCCCCCCCCCCCCACCTTCGTTTACACGCTTATTTAATATCTAGTTATTGCACTGGTTTTCACAATGACCTTATTTATCTAACAATATATGTGTATGAATGTTTCATAATGTTTGTTTCGATTGTTGTCACGAATAATTTGCTTGGATATACTTATTTTCACGTTTTTCACTTCTTTTTTTCCGCTTTGGCTTTCTTGTTTTACATTTTCACACTTAATAATTTTTTTTGTATTTTAACAGCGGTAAAATTCGAACGCATCCCCGCTTCAGTGATTTCCCGTGGCGCGTCGTGATTGGCTACTTTGCGAGAGGCGTGTGACGTAGTTTTCCCTCGTGCTTTGTAAACCAGTTCTCTTCTGGTCCCGGTGAAGTGTGCAAATAACCGTTGTAACTTGGTTTTAGCGATAAGCCGTTAGTGCAGGGACCGTTTTACGAATTAGGAGGTAGCCTCGGTTATTAAAATACAATCGGGATAGTTGGGGAAGTTTGCGTTAAAGATTACGCAGCCAAATCACTTTCTCTAAATTTCGAGGTTACCAAAATAATTCCGTAACAGTTGGAGATCACGCCAAGACACTGCTATCGCGAGACGGTGACATTTCTGCAGAGAGAACTCCTATATTGCACACTATTTTTATGAGACCTATTGCAGACTACTGTTTTATATTATTTTAAATGGATTTCAACTTTTTATTGCAGCCGCTTTGGTATAAGCCGGGAACAGATTTGCAAGATTTAATTAGAGTGTTTGGATCGTGCGCCGACAGCAAGGCCACCAAAGAGGTAAAAAGGCACCTGTTATTGTCTACTATTGATGACGAACTTCCCTGGTTAATACAAGGCAAGGACCGTTCCGCATAAAACTTGGATTACTCAGTCATTGTCGAGCGAGCTGTAAAGAACAGTACCGACGGCTCCCCCCCCCCGCTCCGCTGGTTAATACAAGGCAACGACCGTTCCGCATACAACTTGGACTACTCCGTTATTGTCTAGCGAGCTGTAAAGAACAGTAGCGGTGGCTTTCACTTGCATAAACTGCGCCACCGATTGTTTACACGCCGAGAGAAACCGCGCGAAACGCCCCAAGAAATGTACACTAGGTTGTTGTCTGGACTATTAGATCAAAACCTTTGCGCTAACATTTCAAATAGAATAAATCATAAGCGTGGCTTTTGGGCCGCTGCCCCCCCCCCAACAATCCACGGCGTCACTACGTACAAACACGTTTTGACAATACTGTGGTTACTATCTTGAATGAGCTGAAGCAGGGTTTACACAAAACACAGAGCATTTAACAAGCACTGTTGCGAGTTTGCAAGCCCAGTGCGAGAATCTGCAGCAACACGTTCGAACACTGTCGTTGACTCGACATCGCACCGCTGTGCGCCCTTCCCGACACTCAAATCAGCGTAAATGTTTCAACAGTGGGGAGTCCGTTCAACACTAGTGTCACAGTGGTAAAAAAACGACGCGCTTTCCACGCGTTTCCATGCATCCCATTGATAAACAAAACTAATTATTATTCTGTGCTCAGATCAACCCCTAGAGTAGCCTCAAAACCGATGATGACCAGCAAACGACTCCCTGACTCTCCAACCGTCCGCCAGAAGCAAGTGTTACCGCGGTTTATTAAGATTATAACCGAAAACGTGCCGTAATGTGCTTTAGTAGACACAGGGACAACTGTATCTTTGTTATTCGAACACCTGTGGCGAAAACTTTCAAACATTGGTAATATGAACCCCGTGTCCAGCCAATTTTGGCCTGTTTGCGGCAAACGGGAAGCAGTTGAGTTTTCTTGGAATAGCTAATGTAAACATTAAAGTTGGTGGACTAACTGTGGGACACCGATTCTATATACGCATATATGTACCTTAGTAAAGCTGAACGGCATTATTCGACCACCCGCAAGGAATTGTTGGCTGTGATCTTTGCTACGAAACTATATCGTTGTTATTTACTTGGTAACAGTTCTGTGCTGCAAACAGATCACGCTTCTTTGCGGTGGTTATGGGAATCAAGCCCCCCCCCCCCCCCCCCCCCCCCCCCCCCCCCCCCCCCCCCCCCCCCCCCCCCCCCCCCCCCCCCCCCCCCCCCCCCGCTCTAAGCAGACTTGAGCATAAAAGTGGCCCAGATATTCCGTATCGCGTGGGGATACTAAGGTTCAAGGATTTAGCCATTAAAGTTCGAGTATATTAGGGCTTGCTTTTATAATGGATGGAGTGTTTTTTAATGTTCCATAATTCTCAAATTTCGATATTGATTCCGAAATATAGACACAAAACGCAAAGTGTCTGTTAGTAGCCGGTTTTGTTGTGGTTAGATTTTCCACGTTTATCTTTTGTGTTAGTTTTGTGCTTTGCCATATTACAATTCGTAATTTAAGTTTAAGTTGTCGAAAAATAAAATAAGACACAAGACAAAATCCAATGAATTAAGCTGTTCAACCAAAACTTGCGCCGTGGTTTGTTTTTATAATTTTATGTTTATCCTTTGTTTTTTGTTATTTATGTTTTTGTCATTCACATCTAAGTTATTCAATAGAGTTGTCGATCATTTATTTTCAAATTAATTGTCTGGATAACTTCATATTAGTCCAAAGTGTACTAATTACGTGATTTCTTCCGGAGCTTATAACTATCCCACCAACCTCCAACCACCAGTCGTGTTTACTCACAATGCACAAATCTCACTTTCTTTGTGAGCCCCAGTCAGCCATTTTTAAGCGGGGTTGATACAACATAATATACCTTGAATAAATATTTGCTTTTCACTAATTCAGGTTGATGTAAATTTAGAGTCGGTAATATAAGTTGATGCAAATGCAAATGTTGTAAAGGTTTTACCGGCTTTGTTAGCTTTTTCACTCTATCGCAGAGTTTTCTCAATTTTGTAAATGTTGCAATTTGTTTCACCCAGAAAAATAAACTTAACCTTAATTCAATAATTATTTTCAAACAATTTACAGTGGCGCATTTGCGTAGCAATGGTTTTATGGACGTTTTTGACTTTCTGATTTCTGAACATTTTCATATCATTGCATGCAAACACTTCATTTTGTCAACAAAATGTATGACAACTTGAAACCGCAGAAGTATGTAGTCGTTTCATGCAATAGTATTAAATTTAATTGTTGACAAATAAGAGATTTGTTTTCTTTGCCCCCCCCCCTTTAATGCAACAAATATTTTCACATTTATCGTAGTGAGAAATTGAAGTAAAAAAGACAAGACGCTTCGGATTACGCCTTGATATACAACCTTGCAAATGTTGTCAAACTAATAATTATTTGCAAACGATTTACAGTGGGGCATTTGCGTAGCAATGGTTTTATGGACGTTTCTGACTTTTCATATCACTGCATGCAAACACTTCATCTTATCAACAAAATTTGTGACAACCTGAAACCACAGAAGTGTTAAAGATGTTATGAAATTCAGATTTGTTTTCTTTATTTAACAAAATGTCGGGTTCGGGTCAGACTTCGTGCTTGTACTGACTGGTTCGACCAAATTCGAAACCCGATTACAAATCTGTCCTGAACCTGAAAGTTAATTGCATCGTTTGGAGTGACGTGTTAACACTCTGGCCTTGATTCAAAGATTACATTTTCCATCAAACCTTGTACGTGTGTCGAGCGGCGTGGTGTTAACTCCCCCCCCCCCAGAGTTCGGGCTTGTACTGCCTGGTTTGACCGAAATCAAAACCCGTTTCCAACTCTGTCCTGAACCTATCAGTTAATTGCATTGTTCGGAGTGACGTGTTAACACTCTGGCCTTGTTTTGAAGATTACATTTTCCATCAAACCTTGTACGTGTGTCGAGCGGCGTGGTGTTAACTCCAGAGTAGAAAATACTCAGTTATCTTTTGCTTTGTTCATTATATGGGCAAAGAAATTAATGTGATTTATTTCACCGATTACAACTTTATATTGGAAATAGTGCCACAATTGTAGTGAGTTAATGCAGATAACTAAACAAGTTACATTGACATTGTTTATGAGAAAAATATCTGTCAAATATTAACCTCAGGTGCTTGCAATTACTCTCTTATTTACGACTTCATGCTGTAAGATAGAAAAAAAAGAGGTTGATTATTATAGCCTGACACGCGCGGCAGGATGGCTAGGCGGTTGTACATTGCAAACGCAAACAATGAACATTATAAGTTGGTTATATGAATGAATTTTACTAAACAATCCAACATTTTGAGACATATTGCCAAAAAGACACAGAGAAATGGACAACACGATATACTTCTGCTGCAATCATCTAAAAATTATTGGCAACCGATGCACATGGGGTAATTACATATTGATTCAAGTAGCATTACATCTTGTGTGTTATACTTTGGTCTGTTGTAACACTTGTGATGATCGCATACGAATATTTGTTTAATAGTATTGTGCACCAGCAGTTTTTGTGTAGTTTTACTTTATTATTATATAAAATAATAAATAAATTTTTTTTTGTAATTATATAAAATGTTGTATAATACTTAGATCGAAATGCACCATCTTTTACCGGCTTTGTTAGCTTTTTCACTCCATCGCAGAGTTTCTCGACACCTTCACTTCCCATCGCACATCCATCCAGTATAAGTTGTTCCGTGTTGTGAAGGCAAGGGCCCAGTGAAGCTGCTCCCGTGTTGCCGATCTTGTTGCGGGAGAGGCTGAGTATCTTCAGCTGATTTTAATACAAAACATATTATCTCATTTATCGCAGTGACGAATGCTAGTAAATTAAAATAGACAAACCAACACAACTTCTGATTACGCCTTGCTATAAATGCTACGACTTTTCGAGGCCGGATTTAATTAAAACCTGCAATCAAGTTTGTATTTTTTCTGATGCTTGTGTTTTGCCAAACATTGCTTATATAGTTGGAGCATCTTGCTATGTTTTTTTCATTTGTAAACGCGCCGAAATTGTTGCTTTTACGAAAAAACACCGAAGGCGAGCGTTCGCTGTTTATTTTGTGAAGATCAAAAGTAGAATTATTCCCAACGCGCGACAAACATGATAGGCACAATTAAGATGCTTCGCCAGTAGCGGGCCTGTAGAGACGCCACACAACTTCCCCCAGAAACGGTTTAAACACAAGTACAACGATACTTGTATTTCCCACTGCACCAACATCCGCAAGATTTATATGCTTTGTGTGAATTTTGTGAATTGCCTTTTTACAATTCGTAGTTTAAGTTTATGTTGTCGACAAACAAAAGACGACACAAAGACAAAATCCAATGAACTAAGCTGGTCAACCAAAACTTGCGCCGTGTTTTATTTTTTGATTTTTTATTATCTTTATGTTTATTTAAATTGCTTTAATTTCTTTGTACTTTTGTTATTAATGCATTTGTCATTCATATCTTAGTGTACTAATAACATGATTTGTTCCTAGAAGTCTTCGGCAAGATTTCTTTTCCCGTCAAACCCCACCTTCTTTCCCTAATAAGGGTGGCTGGCATATAGTGCCCACTCAACTGGGCCCACCAACGTTCCTCCACTATTTAACGTTGTGCGCACATTTTTACGTTTTTCGGGCGCGCCTTCCCACTATCAGCACTTTATTTGGATCGCGTACGCTAAAAGGTTGCCCCCGTGCTATAGCAACACTAGGCTGTGACAAAGTTGTTTGTTTTAGATGTAAACTAGCGTCGTTTTCGCCTGATTTTGAACTATAGTTTGCATGTTTGTTTGTTTGCTTTTTCGGACAAGTCAGTTAGTTTGGTTTGAACCGGCCATTGCAACCTTACATAGGAAATAGTACCAGATTTGAGCTTCAATGAAACAGGCTAGATTCGAGCCTGACTCTACATTAGATCGCATTTGGCCGTGGTAAATCTGAATTTTGAGTCTAATTTTGACATTATTTCAACAAATACCTTTTGGCGCCGGATTACGGCTTAAACCTTCGTAAAACCAACCAAACTAATTGTAACAAAGAAACACAGCAACAACATAAGAGGGACTTATTTGCCTATAATGCNGTTTATA
>QLIY01001766.1:2955-15876 GCA_003260075.1 Phallusia mammillata
TGATAATGCACGCTGAACGCAAATATTTAAAGTTTACATGAAAATTAAGCGGCCAAATTTACATGAAAAAAAGCAATTTAGCTTTTAATATTGCATTGTAATGTTAGAACCCGAAATTTTCATTCAATTTGGCGAATCAAATTCGCGTCTATGCTCTCCAGGTTGTAAAAATCAGACAATTTATGTGTTATTTTTCTCTACCCACAGTATCATTTTGGACACAAAATGGCTCCATAGGCTTTATTGCGTAACAATAGGTTGGACCACTTGTGTTTTATATAGACTTTGGGTTCATTCACGTTGCTAAAGTTGTGATTGTTTACGCAGCGTTCTTGTACGATACTCACGTGAAGCGTGATTTTCTACCCTGTTGCTCTACATAGCTTGGTAAGCATTGTGTATGACGTCATAATGGCATATTGTGGTCTCATGCTTTACTGTGTATCTAGGTTCTTGGATTGCCCATGTTATTTGTTTTCTTCCGGTTCCCGTTGGTGAGGCCAAGATAACAGTTGGTGAGCTTAAAGTTACATTTCTACATTAAAGCGCAGTGCTAATGCCATGTCTTTGTGGAAATCGTTTCCTATTCGTTTCCTATCGTTGCTATCGCCTCGTGTTTGAATATAAGATCTACAAAACACTCTATCTGTGTGGACTGCGTGTTGGAGACCTTTACGAATCACGTTTCAATTCCCCCTCGTATGATGTTCCGCGCTTTAACCGGGGCGCGTTCACGGGACGTTACAACGGGTTTTGTTTACGAATAAACTGTTGCGACCTTGTGTGGATCGCTAGCGGGAGAGGCCTGTAGTTGGGATCTGGCAGGCGCGTTTTTGAATCAAATTTGAAGTACCAGAGTGGACGTTTGTGTCCACCAGGAGCACCGAAGTAGACGTTACACTCGAAGTTTTCGAAACGTTTTGATTTAAAGTGAAGCTATGCCTGGAAGTGAAGGAGGTCAATCCATTTCGTCACCAATATCTAGACGCCAAGTAGTGCTGAAAAAACATGCAACACCGTCAATGATCCAATTGAAGCATGACAAAGAATTACTGAATAACTGGTATAAGACTGCTGAAAATGCAATCATGTACAAAGATATTTCATTGGTCAATTCTGTGTCAAAACGTATGGAAGAAGTTTCAACTCGCTTGATAAACACATACTCTACGTTTTTGGAGTGGGTACCATCAGATGTAAGACATGATGACTTTTAACTACAGTTACAAGAAGTCATTCAATGTAAGAAGGAAATGGAAGCAAGAATTGATCAGTTTCGAACAAATTTCAAAATTCAGGTTAAGTGTAAACGCATTCAAATGGATACACTTGGGCGAAGGCCAAAGTTACTAGAAGGAATTGGTGTTGATTTACAAGTGGTATCCATGGATGGAAGTAAAGTCATTGACATTGAAGAAGCCATGTCTGTGGATCATATTCCAGTAAGCCCATATTCCTACCCAACTGATGAGGATTTACAGAGCTTGCCCCATCTAAAAGGTCTTGGTATGCCAAAGGTTGACAGTGAAGAAATTATGTTGTTAATTGGTACTGATACACCATATGCTCATCGCACCTTGGAAATTCGAACTGGAGGAAAAAGGAGCCCTTTGCTGCAAGAACTCCACTGGGGTGGTCGTTGATCGGTCCATCACCAGAAAAGTATGTGCAAGCCAATCGAATCAAAACTTTAGAGCTAGACCAAAGAATACAAAGGTTATGGTACCAAGATTTTTGTGAAGAACCCGGCGATTTGCAATTCCCCATCTAAGCAAGACAGAAAGGTTTTAAAGTAAATGAAGGAAGAAATTAAACATGTGGATGGACATTTTGTCTTACCTTTACCCAAGAGAAATAGTCTAAAATTACCTGGAGACAATTTGGTTTCAGCAAAAAGAAGATTACTGGATTTGCAAAGGAGCCTGCGAAAAGATGACTTTCTTTGCAAAAGGTATGTGGAAAGAATTCAAGAATATGTTGATAAAGGATATGCTGAAGAGGTGCCAACTGAAGAACTGCAAACAAGTGACCAAACGTGTTACCTTCCTCACCCCCAGTTTATCATCTACATAAACCAGACAAAGTCAGAGTTGTATTTGATTGTGCTACAAGACAGAAAGGTGTGTCCTTAAATGATTTTTTTATGCAGGGTCCTGACCTTGTAAACAGCCTGGTCAGTGTGCTGACCCGCTTCCGCATGAATCAAATTGCAAATGTTGGTGATGTGGAAGCTATGTTCCACCAAGTTATAGTAAAGAAGAATCCAATCTGCTGAGATTTTTATGGTGGCCTGAAGGTGATCTTACAAAAAAAAATTTCAACAAATGTTAGTCCACATACTTGGGGCTGCCTCATCCCCTTGTATGGCTACATTTTGTTTGAAGCACACAACTGAAGAACTTGGACATGAGTTTGACATAGTGAAGCACAATTTCTATGTAGATGATTGTTCTGCATCTGCACCTACTGAAGAGGAAGCAATTAAAACTGTTTTCCAACTTTGTAAATTACTACAAAAAGTAGGTTTTTATCTCACAAAGTGGATTTTAAACAGTCAAGCAGTTTTGGACCAGATCCCTGAACACGAAACAGCAAAATCAATGAAAGATATCAGCCCGAAAGAAAGTGTCAAGGAAAGAGTGCTGGGCGTGTATTGGAATGTAGTTGAGGACAAGTTTGGATTTCGAACAAGAAGCTATATTCCTGAAGAAACACTTACCAGAAGAAGACTGTTGTCAGTCATTAATTCCCTATATGATCCTCTTGGTTTTGCAGCACCTGTTGTTCTGATTGCAAAAAGAATTCAGCAAGAAGTTTTTCAATTGATGTTGGGCTGAGATGATGCAATACCAGAATTCCTGTCCAAGAAGTGGAAAAATTAGTGTGGTCAGCTGCCTAAACTTAAGCAGCTTTTATTGCCAAGATGTTTGAACCCGCCACATTTCGGAAGAGTAATTGAATGCCAAATTCACCATTTCTGTGATGCATCTGTAAATGGTTGTAACTAACCTTCGACAATAAGATGAGAATCATTGTGTACGTTGTTCTTTCTTCTTTGGGAAAAAAAGGTCACTCCACCTAAAAGTGAAAGCATTCCCAGATTGGAACTTGTTGCAGCTGTTCTTGCTGCTAAAGCTGACATGTGGTTACGAGAACACTTAGATTACCCTGATTGTAAGTCTACATTTTGGACTGTCTCAAGTGCTGTTCTCTTTAGCATTTCAAATGAGAGAAAGCGTTTTTCCACATTTGTGGCAAATCGTTTATCAAAAATACATCAGCAGACTACCACATCTCAACGGACGAATCCTGCTGATGAAGCATCACGAGGAATTACAATGAAGAAGCTGCTTGGATCAAGTTTATGGCTCAAGGGTCCGAGATTTTTAGAGAAGCATGAAAGTTCTTGGCCAAGCAACCCTGCCTATAAAGAATGTTGTACCAGATGAATTTAAGCCAATTGTAGTAAAAAAGTCAATGGCAACTTGCTGTTTTACAATCAACCCTGTTGACACTTTAATAAACAGGTTTTCATCATTGTTTAAGTTAAAGAAGGCAGTAGGCTGAATATTGTGGTTCAAACTCTACCTGCATTCGAAGAAACCTGTGCAGAAGGGAAAACTGACTGTTGAAGAGATTTTAAAGGCATAGCTGGAATTGGTGAAGTATGTCCAAAGGTCAGCATTTCCAATTGCATTTGAAGCTTTGTCAAAATCAGACACAGATCAAAAGGGTCGTCGCTGGTTGAAAAGGTCTAACCAAACAAACCCGCAACTGATAAGTGGTGTCATTCGACTAGGAGGAAGATTGGACAACGCACCTTTTCGAATCCAGACATCCTATTATCTTGCCAAGTAATCACCATTTGACAAAGCTGATTGTTACGCATTACCACGAGCAAGCCGGTCATTCGGGTACTGTACATACATGGACGGTGATTCGTCAGAAGTTCTGGATTATCAAAGGTGGTGCAGCTGTTCGTCGTGCTCTTGTGCACTGCATACCTTGCCTTAAACACAATGTGCCTCACAGTCAGCAATTGATGGCAGATCTACCACCAGCACGCTTGAAGCCGAACGAGCCACCCTTTTCGTATACCGGAATTGATTTTTTCGGTCCGTTTTTAGTAAAGCGCGGCCGCAGCGAAGTGAAGAGATATGGCTGCATTTTTACCTGCATGACGATGCCTGCCGTGCATATCGAAGTTGCTGAAGATTTGTCAACCGAATCGTTCATAAACGCCTTAAGAAGATTTATCGCCCGAAGAGGAAAGTCGGTTGAAATACCCCCCCCCCCTGCATTTTTACCTGCATGACGATGCCTGCCGTGCATATCGAAGTTGCCGAAGATTTGTCAACCGAATCGTTCATAAACGCCTTGAGAAGATTTATCGCCCGAAGAGGAAAGTAGGTTGAAATTTATAGCGATAATGGAACGAATTTTGTGGAAGCAGAGCGTGTGCTACGCAAAGCCCTAGCAGAGCTAAACCAGAAGAAGCTGGAAGGTCATCTTCAACAGAAAGGAATAAAATGAATGTTTCCCCAACAGCAAGTCACATGGGTGGCATATGGGAGAGATTAATCCGTTCCATCCGAAAAATCTTGAATTTGATGCTACACAAGTCCCCGATAGTTAGTGAAGATACCCTACGTACGTTGATGGTGGAAGTTGAAAATATACTTAACTCCAGACCGTTGACGCCTGTCACGTTTAGTCCAAGCAACGACGTTCCTTTGACACCTAATCACATCCTGTTGCAGAAGCCAAGCCCTATCATGACACCTGGGCAATTTGACGAAAAGTACAACTACACTCGCCGTCGCTGGCGCCAGGTGCAGTTTTTAGCCGACGAATTTTGGAGACGAGTGGCCAAGGAGTACTTGCCAACCATCGCTTTGCGGCAGAAGTGGCCAGACCGAAGAAAAAATATCGAAGTCGGCGATTTCGTTCTCGTTGTTAACGAATCTATCCCCGTCGAGGCTGGGACCTTGGTTGAGTTATAAATACCTATCCGGACAAATACGGAGTTGTCAGACGAGTTGACCTAAAAACGAAATCGAGCATAATCAAAAGGCCAATTGCAAAGTTGTGCCTTGTTGTTGAGGCCAGCGGTTCCCAAGTGCATCCGACACGCCCCGACAACTAGTCGTTGATTACTAGTGTTGAGCGTGGTGCACTAGATTGAAAGAAGACATGAAGAAATGAACTCTATGCTGTTGAGCTAACACCCACGCTTGTTTATTTATTCTGGCGTTTGATTGCTGCAACTAGCCAATTGAAATTGGCAGATCTTCGTCGCTATCACGTGTGAATTTGCAATGTTTTTTGTGTTTGTGTATTGAAAATGTACTCTTCTGAGCCGTACATTTGTGGGGGAGGATTTTACAAAGCAAATTACTGTTTTTGTCTACCGCCTCCCCATATTGTAAGTTTCAGTGTAAATAGCGCAACCATGTGGATACTTTCGCGCCTCATGTTCGACAAGTTTGCCGGAAACGTCGGTAGTTCGTTTCGTGTGTCTAGAAAACTACTGTCGTTTGTTTTTCAGGAAAAATAATTAAATTATTTGTTAAATCTTCAGTAACCTGTTTCGTATTGCTGTGCACATAAAGTCTGCCAGTAAATCGTGAAGGTTTTTTGGTAAGTGTTGTTTTATTTGCTTGTTTATCTTTGTCAACATTTACTTACGTTGGAGTTTACTTATTTTCCGTTATCATTTTTGTGTACTGAAAATAGCTTAATAATTAAAGCGTCATAACTTCAGTCTTACCAAAAGGCGAACACTAAAAAGCAATTTTTATATTATTAAAAAGTACATATTTCAATTCAAAACACATAGTAATGCAAAAGTTTCTTCTGCAAAAATTATGTGAATTAACAAACAAAGTTAATACAAAAACCTTGCCAGCAAAAACAATCAGTTTAGTATTTGGTCTTAACTTTTTGTGGTAATAAACTCACCTCATGCACATAATCCGAAAAAGCTCTCGGAGTTGGATCACACACAATCAGAATAAGCTTCACATCAGGAATAGATGTTTTGATTCTGTATGGAATGTTTGTCGGTGGAAAAGCAAAATATATTGGTGTCTTTTCCATTGCGATTTGTTTATCGTTTGTCGGTGGCATTTTTTTCCTGCAAATTAAACATTCGTTAAATGTTAGAACAATCTCCAAATATGTTAGAACCAGAGTTGCAAGCGGGCCTGAAATCTGAGCCCGAACCCGGCCCGAACCCGAAAGTATAAGCCCGAAGCCCGACCCGAACCCGAAACGTTTTTGGGAAGCCCGTTTAGGCCCGAAATTTTGATTGACAGGTCTATCCACGAAAGCCTTGCAACAAAGTATGAGAAAGAAAAAAAGAGAAAAGACAACAAACACAATGAACAATAGTAGACAATGGGGTAAACAATACGTTTTAGACCAGGGTGGGCATTCGATCAAAGCGAGAGAATTGTTACCAAAAAATGACGGAAACGGAACGTAAAGTCAGGCCCGTTTTGAGCCCGTTTTCTGACAAATACCTAAGCCCGAACCCGGCCCGAACCCGGCCCGAACCCGAACCCGGCCCGAAAAGCCCGGCCCGACTTGCAACTCTGGTTAGAACAATCTCCAAATAAGTAAACTTTTTGTTTTTTTAACAGGATTAAGGTACTTGACTGAAGTTATTAACCTATAAGAATCCAAAGCTGGTAATTTCGGTAGCGAGAAAAAGAAGCTTTCCATTTGTTTAGGAATTCGAATCAGTGGATGTTGGTTAAGAAAAGCGATTATTCCATGGGTTCCACATTTTTTTATTCCGATGCCAATCACTTTTGGCAAGCGTTGCTTCTCATTCTGCCAAGTAGCCCTAATTAATTTTTTAGTCGTGGCAAAAATACAGGCAGTACACAATTGAATAGGTTGAATATCTACATTCCTAACCATTATTATGAAATGACAGAATAAAGGCGCCCATTGATCATATTTATAGTCAAAGTTACACCATCACACTTAGCCATAATGCAAATGCTAAAAAATGTGATAAACAAATTCAAATAGTGAATTAATCCTGATTTAATTCAGAAAACATAAGTACCCGAAAATTTACTGCGATGTATTGTTTAATCTCCTTTAACTGGTTTTCCCGATGTAACAATCTACGTTCGTATTCTGAGTTAGTACTTGCTTCCATTAGACTTTTGGGACTGACATAATCTGAAAACGAACTTCGGGCTTTAAGTTATATTTTAGCTTTTTGATATACTGCAAACTTACTTGCGCCAAAACGGCTTTTTAGCATTGCACGATCTTGAAAGTAACTCCATTTTATAAATGCAACCAGAAGCAAAACACATATTATTCCGATTGTGATTTTTGGCAGTCTTGACTTCCAAATGCATCTCGGATATTTTGTATAGCTCATATTTCCATCAATTATATTGATACTGTTACTAAGAACATACGAAATTTGTTTCGTGTTCGTCGCAAATTCTGTAATAAATGATGCAAAATGTGATTATATTTGTTTGTTTTTTCTGTTGGCAAAATTAAACAAACAAAAACAGCAAATATTTTCGTATTTTTGTAGAAAATCTTGATTAATACCTTAATATGAGGTGAAAGAAAAAGACAAACATCATGACAAGACAAACAAGTTGTGTTAAAAGGTTTTGATTTTTTGTGTAATTGTAAAAGTTAGAACATGTGTTTTTCTAAACGTTTTTGAAAATTGCAACAAAATAGGAAAAGCATGTCAAAACAGAAAAATATGATTTTTTTTCAGTTTAACACAGCAAACACATAGCATCTTGCGGTCACCAAGGTTAGCAAGATACATTACTCAATCACACAAATAAGACAACCAAAGAGCGACAGCGTCTGATATTAGATCAGGTTTGGCATGAATATCCTTTTGTGGATGCACTGTTGTTAATCCCCACGTATCAATAATTGTCAAATATTCCAAGTCTGACAACATACCGAGCATTATTTGATTAAATCGGTACAAATACCATTCTGTTGGACGAAACGGACTGGGCACCGTGTATCTTATTCCTAAGCGAACGAAAACATTGACGTTATGATTTCGTCGCTTCAATCGATTTAGGGCGTTTTTAATGGCCGAAAGACGTTCTATAAAAATCGACGGGTCGTAATAATCAAAATGGGCACCGATATTAAACACTACACCAACATTGCCTTGTTTTGTTATATTGTCCAAAGTGTTCACAATGTAAGGTTTGACACGGGGTGGTCCCGGGTTTTGCAAAGGAAGCCCGTGTGCTCTGTACTTGATTGTGATGTTTTTCAGTTTATTTTTACCATTTCGTGGTTGTGACCAAAGAGCGCTTCTGTCTGCATCATCTGTCAATTTAAGTTTTTCAAGCAATATCAGGTACCACTGGCGCATTGTAGAGTCCCCGATGATGTAAACAACTTTGTTAGCCAGGCACTTATCAGCAACGGTCAAATCACGATGCGTGTTTTTGCATTCCAATGAATTCCACTTTCCATTGCGATAAAATCCGCTAGGAACCAACGATTCATTTACTTGCTTTCGGTTGATCGTTTTACATTGTTGCAAGTTTTGAGCAAATGACAATTTGCTTGACTCAGTTTTGAGCAAAACTTTATTTTTGATCGCAATTTCTCTGTTGAGTTTTGTGTTAAACAGCTCCTTGCGCTCGGGGTGTTGTAGTTTTGCCTCAGTTCGTTGGTACCATTGCATTTCTTTGGGGCATATTTCGTTAGTAGGGCGATAACAAAACCATGTTGTTCCAAACGATTGGTTTGAAAAATCACAGAACAGTTTATCATTTTTCCTGTAAAAAACAAGTAAATATTAGTTGTCAAAATCAAAAAGCAATATCTGACTTACATAGTTTTATGTCACACTCTTCCTTGGTGCCAGACGGATACGTTCCAATAAACAACAAGGGGTTTATTGAACTTGCTTGCATGATCAGGTCGATGACAGCTTCACTGGAATGTACAAGCTCCACTTCTAATTTACTTAAACCGGGCCATGGTATCACGGTTCGCCAAGTATATTTACCATTTCCATGATCGTAAATGGACACAGGCACTCCGTCGCCCGTTTTCAATCCTTGCGAATTTAAACGAGCAAGTCTGTTTTGGAAGCAAAATGTCGTTTTAAAAATATTATATTTGCAGCAATACCTGATAGAAATTTTTTTTATTGCACTTGTCCGGGATATACAATCCACAACCATGACCGCCTTAAAAAGCACAAATGTGGCATTGTGTGTAGTTTGGCCCAAGTCGAGCTTATATCAAGCTGAATCCCGAAGACAATAAATCAAAATTAGGTATATGCTTGTGTACGTTTAAGTTGTCCGTATTCTTTTGTATTCGTATTCTTATGTGTGTTAGTGGCCCTGCTCTTTTATACATTCGGAAACCGAGAAAGACGGGTCCGGATTCGTTTTCTTATGTGTTAGTAGTTCTCTTCTTTTATGCTTACGAAAAACGAGGAATGCGACCTTTCTTTTCTGACCTACTAAGAGGGGCGGAGTGCTTGGCAGCATTTTCTTATGCTTTGGCGATTACAAGATTACCAATACACTGACGTGTGAGACTTTGATAAGCAATGGATTCGCAAACAGCGGATAGCGACACGAATATGGGTTCAATCAAATAAGAAAAGAATTTCTCTATGGCTGGTAAAAATGTGATGTTAACATGAAAATTTAATTGCAAAGCGGTAAAGTTAGAACCGATTTAGGTTTCAAACAGACCTAAAACAGACCGATGTTTACGACATTTCAAATACCTTGCTCTAAAATGATCCCCTCCGTAAGTTTTGTTTGCTCCGTAATAATCCCTTGCCTGCATCTGTCCGATAACTTCCTCACCGACACGGTATGTTTTTTTGTTTGCAGTGTATATCAACACTTTTGTTGGGTCGGTGGAATATTTCAGCTTCCAGTTTTGTTCAATATAACCCGACTCAATTTGTTCGAGAAGATGTTTAATTTCAGGCATATATTTTCTCCATTGGAAACTTCCAAATTTTGCGTTTAATTGTCGATCGTCATGTTTGGTCAAAAATCTCGGAATTGATGTTTCAGAATATTCGTAAAGAAACACAGTTATTACTAGGGTTACAACAACAAGAAATATGACAGCAAGTTCTTTCATACTGCAATAAGCCTGCGAAAACAAAAAATCAGTAAATGAACATTTGCAGTGTTTCAGTTAAAAGTCAATGTTTAACCATTGTCTTTGCGCCGCCCGATGTCGTGACGATATCCGACGTAGCAGTGTTCGGCCACCCTAACGGTTTTATAAACTGTCTCTATACCAAAATAAAAATGGCAATTAGTGACAACGACATATCTATACCGTACGGAATAGGCGTGGAACATTGAAACATTTTGACACACTTTTTGTCTATAATTCATAGGCCACATAAACACCGAATGCCAATGTAAACAATACACCGAATGCCAATGTATTGTACTCATTTCTAAGAAAAATCCGTGTTGTTTAATTGTGTGCTTTTTGGTCTTTTCGGTAATTTATTGTACCCCAGACGTTCGCCATCATGATTTGTGACCAAGTATATAGTATGAATTAAAATTTCTTTCCAACCAAAGGCTTGCTGTATATCTTTACCCAGGATTTTCTTTAAAACGTTCTTGTAACAAAATAGTCTTTAAAATGTAGTAATTGACACAGTAATTTGTTGTCTCCAGAAATAAATTTCACATTTTTTTGCGTAAAAAATATTGACCTGTTGTGGAAACAGCTTCTTTCCGCAATACGATCAGTAACGCATTTTTCTTGTTTCTTTAATTGTTAATTTTAAGAGAAGTGATAACAGAATTGAAAACAGGCCCTGAAATTGGATTTGGACCGAACCAGAATCGTTTTTGAGAAGCCCGTTTAGGCCCGAAAGTTTGATTGACAGGCCTATACATTGAAGCCTCAGGAAAGACCAAGACACCAGTGAAAATAGACAACAATAGACAATTGGTCTTTATTGAACAAGGCGTTTTGGGACTGTTTGACATTAGATCGGGTCCAGCAACTAGCTACTTAGCTACTTAAATTTGTTCTAAAAAATACTGACACAGAGTGTAAAGTCCGGCCCGAATCAGGCCCGTTTTTTTTTTGAAGAAACCTAAGCCCGAACCCGGCACAAAAAGTCCGGCCCGACCTTCAACTCTGAGTGATAGTAAAAAAAATTACACACGACTTAATTGATTTCTACATTCTAGGCAAATCTAAACGAATAGCAATGTGATTTCATGCTAAAAACAGAGTTTGATATTTTTGCAAAAAGTTTTGGTAACTTTTTACTTGACTTAGTTGTTGGTTGTAACGTAGTCGCCCATGAGTAATGTTTACCGATGCATGGGTGTCGAGTTTGACGGATGTCACCAGAAGGACCTTTATTTGTTTATGCCCTGGAGAAAACCTAGCGTCTCCGTTATGGGGTCGCGGAACTGTTGGAGAAGTGATAAACCTGTTTCTGTTGTTGTTTATTTATTTTCTTTTTCATTACATTTTGTCTGGGTAGGCCATTAGCAGAATCAGGCCAGTGCAACAAAACTATTCGGTGCAAAGATCTTTCAGTTATTGCTTTTTTATAAAAATCTTACTGAGTGGTTAGGGACAGCTTTCATTGACTATGTTTTATTATAGTGCGCTTGTGTAAATATTTGTTTTATTTTAGTACAATCGTTAGTCTTTTTACGAACACTTTTAAGTAATTATTCTGTAACAGTGTGCTCCTACATTCACAAAGATCGGGTTTAATCCGATTTTGACCTCATTTTTGCGGTGTTGGCAAAACTTAAGTAACAAGACAATTTGGTCAAAAAACTGAAATGCGATTGCACTAGAACAGTAAGATGTGATTGCACTAGAACTCTTCAACCTTTTTAGTGGCACGGAATCCTTGAAGTATTTTGTCAAATTTTGCGGCCACATCTTACTGTTCTAGTGGCTCGGCTCGGCTCGGCTCGAATAACGTTTGCGAAACAAAATTTTATTTTCGTGTTCTATTTGAAAACGAAATATCGAATGGATTGAGTTCCACCGGGAAATTAGTTAAATATTACAAGATGAAATTGCGCCACAATTGTGTGGCATTTTCGAAATACACAAATTGCTTGATGCGACTGTTAAGTGTAATGATGTTATTTATGTAGAAAACAGTTCATTTCATAACATTCTCACCACACACCAAATCAGCGACACCTTGAGAGTTTCACATTGAAGTACAGCAAAATCGAGATTGTTTATGGTGACAAAGTTAATCTTAACTATTTACGCCAAAACGTACTGAAAGATTTTGTTTTACAAACGAAATTGACCACGTGCGGTGAATGGGAACTAGAAACTAAAATTCTGGTTTCGAAATAAAGTTTCGTTTTGAATAACGTTTTCAAAACGAAATTTTGTTTTCATGTTAGGTTAAAAAACGAAATACAAGTTGGTTTAGGTTGNCTAGTGTAACTCAGGAAATAGGAATAGCAGATGATCTTGGATTTGTTATTCAACAACCTGTTAAAAGTCACAAAATATTTGGCAACCCCAAAATGTTCTGTTGCCTACGACACTGTTTTTAGTCAACACACCCAAAGCACATAATATAAGTTGACTTCAATAAAACGATTCACTGAAACGATGGGGGGGGGGCATTAAACTTGCATATCATGCCCTGCTAACAAACTGGTGTTCGAAAGGGTGTCTATAAACAAAACAAATGATTTTTCAAATGCATTAGATGGTGTAAAATCGCCCACTTCATGGGCATGCTACAGCGTAATACACCGCTGGTGACGTAAAAGTCCTTGTAGAGCTGAAACTAACGTAGAATGGGGAGAATAGGGTTTTTGTGACGTCATAACGCACCGAGCCTCCTCGGCCGAGCACCGAGCATTAACGTGAGATAGAGCCGAGCCGAGC
>QLIY01001766.1:16044-28968 GCA_003260075.1 Phallusia mammillata
TCAACACACCCAAAGCACATAATATAAGTTGACTTCAATAAAACGATTCACTGAAACGATTTGCCATGTTACTTGGATTGGTCTTTTGTCGTTTCTGTATTTATCTCACACTTCGGCCACAGAGTAGCAAAGCTTGGTTTATTACGTCACAATTGATCAATGGGTTACCTAGATTTGGTAAACTAGACACGGTTAACTAAATTGTACAGGCGAGGGCAGCTGTTCGCCACAATGATATTATAAATCATTTTTGAATTGGTACGAGAAAGCTCGGGGAACCCCTGCGGAAACCTGAGAGAGTTGTACGGAACCCTAGGGTCCCTAGGGTTCCGCGGAAAGCCGGTTGAAGAGTCCTGGTGTAAAATAAAGTAAAACCGAATTTAAAGCAAAAAATTATTGCGACCCGCTGCTACCTATAGTGATTTTGTTTTTGGCCTGATATATACAAAGTTGTCGACCTCTGCACTAAATTTTTAATATCTATTTCGCATAATTATGGACAGCATTTGTTAGTTAAAGACTCCAAGATGTCTAAGTGTATAAACAAACTTAAAATACAATTTTATTAAAAACTAGATATCCACCTGGTTCGTGCAAACGTTTTTGTATTCAAGACTTCAACATCTGTTTGTTCAGACTTCTGTCTTTACAATAAACTATTTTTCAAACCAACTGCCGTAATCGTCAGATAAGAAACAGCGTCATGTATCTATTTACGTCAGTGCAAAGTTTTAACCATTAACAAAAATAATATAAAATTCGAACTGACATATTATACCTGAGAGCTGCTAAAAAAAAGTCCATAACTCAAACTACAGCTTATACGTAATTTCAAAAAATTTGTGCCTTTTTAAAAGCAAAAAGGTAAAACTGCATAAAGCAGATGAAAAAATTTAAAACACGCTGATTTTACATTCATACTGCTGTTTGCGGAGCTCATCGAAACTTCCATATCATATGCGTTCTAAAACTGTAGCTCACGAGAAAGGGGGGGGGGGTGCGCACTGTGGACACTTTCAGCCTATGTAAGTGCATGGAGTTTTTTCATTTCGTTTTGACTTTCGTTTCGTAAAACGAAATTTGGTTTCGTATGACACTTTGTCGTTTCAAAACGAATTAATTTTTCGATAAAAACCCTGATCGGGTTCGTCCCCGGGAGTGTCCTGGGTTTGAACCCCTGAAAAAAACAAAATTTTTTTTTGAATAACGTTTTGCGAAACAAAATTTTATTTTCGTGTTCTATTTGAAAACGAAATATCGAATGGATTGAGTTCCACCGGGAAATTAGTTAAATATTACAAGATGAAATTGCGCCACAATTGTGTGGCATTTTCGAAATACACAAATTGCTTGATGCGACTGTTAAGTGTAATGATGTTATTTATGTAGAAAACAGTTCATTTCATAACATTCTCACCACACACCAAATCAGCGAAACCTTGAGAGTTTCACATTGAAGTACAGCAAAATCGAGATTGTTTATGGTGACAAAGTTAATCTTAACTATTTACGCCAAAACGTACTGAAAGATTTTGTTTTACAAACGAAATTGACCACGTGCGGTGAATGGGAACTAGAAACTAAAATTCTGGTTTCGAAATAAAGTTTCGTTTTGAATAACGTTTTCAAAACGAAATTTTGTTTTCATGTTAGGTTAAAAAACGAAATACAAGTTGGTTTAGGTTGCACCAAAAAATAGTTAAATATTACAATATTCATGGGAATAAATGAAATTGTAACATAATCATGTGCCAATATCGAAATACTCGAGTTGCTTGATGCGACTGTAAAGTGTTATGATGTTATTTATGTAGAAAACATTTCATTTCTGTGATATTTATCTCACCACACAAAATCAGCGAAACTATGAGGGTTTCACATTGAAGTAAAGCAAAATCGTGATTGTTTATCGCAGTGGTTCTTAACCTTTTTTCTGTTGTTACCCACAAAATGTTTTGATGNTACAATATTCATGGGAATAAATGAAATTGTAACATAATCATGTGCCAATATCGAAATACTCGAGTTGCTTGATGCGACTGTAAAGTGTTATGATGTTATTTATGTAGAAAACATTTCATTTCTGTGATATTTATCTCACCACACAAAATCAGCGAAACTATGAGGTATGAGGCACATTGAAGTAAAGCAAAATCGTGATTGTTTATCGTGACAAAGTGAATCTTGCACTGTTTACGCACGAAGATGATGTAACATCTTGTTTTACATACAAACTTGACCGTGTGCCGTAAAGGGAAATTAGAAACAAACAGTTTGGATTCGAAATAAAATTTCGCCATTTATAGGTGTCAATTCGTTGTGTTTTATCCTGCAGCCCCAATATTTTCTCACTGGTCACCTAAAATGGGTGAAGTTCCCAAATTGGTTAAAAATTTTGACAGTTTGTAGAATATGCCATTTTGAGCCACAAACTCTTAAATATGTAGATTTTGCAACAACGGCCAACTTGAATGTGACTTGTACAGTTTTACCTCGTATAGCATATAATTTCTGCAAACTTTTTAATTGCCCTGTTTAAACTCATAGCTTCTAAATTTATCACACTGTATGTGCAATGGCAATATGTGCTAAATCACACTTCTAGTTTTATTGAAGAACCACAATCCGTTTTTCGACAGTTATGTTTAGTTTGTAAACTAAGGGTTTGTCGGTCTTTAATTATTTGTGTTGGTGGTGGTGTAAGTTTCTCCGGTTTTAGAAAACTTTGCACGTCATACATCATTTTAATATTTGTTGCAAGCCTTACAAATTTAGCCACGTTCGATTCTGCCTCACTTCATGCCTTTGCCCTGCAAAGAGCCCCAAACATACCAGCCTGACCGCAAGCTCAAGTTTTACTTATTGGCTATTTTACCTCTCCCACAGCCACAAGTAAGGCCGAAAATTAAATGCGCTTTTTTAAATATCTTGTTTTCTAGAAATCGTGGCAAAGTATGCTATTCCCAAAGTCACAATACTTACCAAATGAGCTCATTTTCACCAATTTTCAACGCATTACTTTCGTTTCCTACTAAAGTTCGGTGATACAAGAACGCTGTCCAAAGTAATCGAACTTCAGTCGTCCCTTTTCTCTTTAAAGACGACAGGTCGTGGAAATTTTAGTGTTGTTTTGCGCCGTGGTTCACAAACGGTAGTCTAGGCCATTTACCATCAGCTTTTGCGTGGAGCTCCGGGTGTGTATTGTTTCGAGAATTAATTGGTAAATTTTGTCGTATTAAGAAAACTATGTGCGTGCTCTGCGTCAATAGTTGTGTAAGATCAGCCATTTCTAGTTCTGCGTCATTCAAGCCTCAGTGCCCCAACCAAAAATCGTCTTTCGGCCTCTTGTGTTGTTTAAACTTAAACGCAAGCACGCCACAACGCAACGAAAACACTCGCGATAACGAATGATTGGGCCTCTAATCTTCGAGCAGGTGCCTGTAGCACGCTGGAAGCATCACACATGTTTTGATGTTAATTGTGTTGCCCCGTTGGTGAATATTACATGACTAAAGAACCAGTCTTTTCCTTTTAAGGACTATAGTCAGGCTCCTGGGCCACAACAGACGCCGCATTGTAATCAATACGGTGGCCTTGTGATACCGCGTGTTTGGAAAGGGTCGTCTTCTTCGCCATTGGCAACATTCCCTTGATGTTCTTTACGGAGGGTGTTGAGTGACCTTCCAGTTTACCCGATATTAACGGAAACTCGGCGCAGGGAATAGAATATACAACGCCTCATCGGTCAAAGGTATTGATGAGATTTTTCGGGTGACTCATTAGCTTGCGGAAAGTGTTGGCTAGTTGGACGCCAACCGCTATGCCGAAGTCACGCAACATACGCCGTAAAATATCCGTCAGTTTCGGCATGTACGGAAGTATCACAAAACCCTCCGTTTTTGGATGGGTCACATGTCAGGGGAAAGTTGCCTGTCGATCGCGGAGAATACAGTTGGGGTAGCCGTTTAATTTCAAGGCTTTGCGAACCTTTGCCAGTTCCGCCTCGCAGTCGTCGCTATGAGTGCACAAGCGTCGTACCTGATCTTTTAAGAAACGAACCACACCTTTTTTCTGGTATGTGGGGTGATGAACCCCCCCCCCCCCCCCCCCCCCCCCCCCCCCCCCCCCCCCCCCCCCCCCCCCCCCCCCCCGAGATACCTGCCGGTACTCGTTGGCTTGTGGTACACTCTCGTGTACAAGACAACGTCATTGGTACTTGTGACTTAAGCGTCTGAAAATGGAAGACAGTTTACCGATTGGAGTTCCTTGGTAAACCGAAAGCCTGGCCGCGCCTCGTTGAGATGCCGCAGAAATGCCTTAACCTGTTTCTTGAACCTGCTGGTAAAAGCTTCCCATGAATGATAAAAAGGATAGCCAGTGATTCTCAAACTGTGGTGCGCGCACGACTAGTGGTACAGCGAAACTTTTCAGGTGGTACGCGAGTAGCTATTTGTGATACCTAGTTTAAGTCCGATCTAAACTCAGCCGATTAATCCTGGTTTGGGCGAAACTCGTGTTTTAGACATTCTTTTGAAATTGCCAATTATGCTATCCAGGTCGAGAAAAAAAACTAATTTCATGGTCTATCTATTCAAACAGGGTTTAGGTCAATTGTTCCCAACCGGGGGTTCGCGGACTCTAAAGGCTTCCAAGTTGTCAGGTAGTACGCGATCCGTATAAGTTTGAGAACCACTGCACTAAAGCAAATCCGCAAACCGTCCACAATATCAAACGGGGCCCATGGTCTTCTGTCTTAAGGGCTATAATCGTTCAAAACCCTGGATGACGCGATGTACATCGCTGATTTCACTGCACACTTTTAAAAAGTGACACGACGTCATACGACACCATTACCTCATAATTGGACAAAGAAAGCGATTGTGTTATCTCTTAAAACAAACTTTCCCCCCCCCCCCCCCCCCCCCCCCCCCCCCCCCCCCCCCCCCCCCCCCCCCCCCCCCCCCCCCCCCCCCCCCCCCCCCCCCCCCCCCCCCCCCTGTATATGGGTCAGGCGCGCCAGACCGTTCGGCCAAGTTCCTGCCCCTCTTAAAACAAACTTCGACGAGTTCGAAACAGTCTGTTCTGTATTGCCCACTAGCGGAAAAATAACTTTTGCCAGGTACTTCGCAAGATTGTAGGTCGGAGTACCGACAAATGAAACAATTGGTCGCAGAGGGATGCCTTCTTGCAGTTGATGGAATTATAAAGTTCACCATGCAGCATATTTCAGTTAGCTTTCTGCAGAGAAGTGTCATTGACAAAAAGTAGCTATTTAGATTCTTGTTGTTTGCTGCATTCTTCACTGTAAACCAATTTGGGTAAAAATAACCCAAAAACGTTGGGTATCTTGGTGGGGAAACTCAAATTTTTTTTGGGTAGTTTAAACCCAAAATTGGTTGGGTAAAATACGGTTTTACCCTATTGAATTACCCAACAATTTTTGGGTATAATTCGAATTTACCTAATTATCTGTGGTTATTATTTTGGGTTTTTACACACTATGCCCAAAATTGATTGAACGTTTTTCACACAAAAATCATACAGATTCCATGTTTTATTGTTAGAAGAAACACACTTTTTTCCCAAACATGCTACAGAAGAAAAAACATAACGAAAAAACTAATTACAACATACAACACAATTATTCATACATTGACTAGTCTGGACTATCAAAATGATACTTGCAAAAATTGTAAAACTTTATCAACATGCAGACAGTGTTCATAGTAAAGTACACAGTACAATGAAAATAAGGCTGTGATGCCTTTGATGATACCATTCACTCTCAGTACAGGGTTTTGCTCAGAAAACAAGGTTATTTTTTAAGCAAAAGAAATATCTCCATGTGCAACCAAGGTGGGTTGCTGACGATCACCCAATGCTTCTCTCGAACCTTGTTGTGTTTGCCTGAATATTTAAATATTACCAGCAAACAAACAACAGCAACATAGTAAATTACCAAATCTAGACAAATACAAACCATAATATGCTATCCCATACGCAAAATTTAACAAAACATAGGGCTATTAAAAAATCTCTTTTCAACCATAAACGTCATTAATAATTAATATGAAACTTACTTCCAAGTATCAATCTCTTTCTGTGCGACGTCCAAGTCACCAAGAACAGTTTCGACAAAATCGGTCAAACCTTGAATTCCTCCATCAACCTTCGCACTACTTTTTACTGTCAACAGCGCTAGTTTAGGCACTTTCATGTAGGAACGGGCGAAACAGCAAAGCCCAAGGGACAAAGGGAGTTAAGATTCCCGCACTTTTTGTTTGGCAGTTGAGCGCAGGCGGTCAGCCAAGCATGACGCAATTTTAAGCCCAGTGGGCGGGCGATTTAGCGTGGGATTTTTTTTGTTCTTATTATTTTTATTTTCGATCTTTCGAAAAATTTTCGATTGGTATCATTTTCCAATAACCGGTCGTAGTTTAGATTAAACCAAGCTAAAAGTGTTTGAAAGTTTTAAACATGTTAAGTGTTCGGAAAAACAGTTAAATTTGAAAAAAAGCATGAACAATAAAAGAAAAGAGTTAGTTGAGTTAAAAAACCTCAATATTGTGGCTACAGTACCAACACCAACATTTTCCCTAAACAACCCAATTTTTTTGGGTACAGTAACTATGCCATTTTACCCAAAAGATTTTGGGTAAAAATTTTTTTACCCAATAAAGTAGGGTAAAAACGTTTGGGTCACTTAAATTTGGGTATAAATCATTGGGCAACAAAACAGTTTACCCAAAATATTTGGGTATATTGCTGCTGTACCCAAAGTTCTCTTGTTCGATTTACCCAAATTGGTTTACAGTGTTTGTTCAAATTGTTTCTGTGGCTCTATGCACACTTAAAAAACTACCGTTTGGCCCCGACAATAAAAATGGTTGAGAACCACATGACTTTGTTGGGGGCGGTTGTCTTTCATGTCTACCCAAATCATCTTGGATAGTTTTTCTTTATGGAGTATTAAGTAAGTCTTTATGGAGTAATTTGGGACGTGTATTTTTAACAAAGACAAGTGCAGTTTGCACAGCCATAGTTTCAGCAATCGTTCTTTTTTCTCTGGCACGTTTATCGCTTGCAAAAAGATGACTCTTTATAGACAAGCAGCAGAAGTAAACAGCGAACGTCAGGAACTTTTGGGGTCAGACACACAAGAGTATATGTGATGTGAGGCAGATACACAGTTGAAAGCAGAGTTGTAAGGCGAACCGGGTTAGGGTTCGGGATCGGTCGGGTTTGAGCCGAGTTTGGGCTTAGGTTTTTTTCAAAAAAACGGGCTTGATTCGGGTCTGACTTTACACTTTGTGCCAGTATTTTTTGGATAAATTTAACTAGCTAAGTAACCAGTTGCTGGACCTGAACTAACGCCAAACATTCCTAAAATGCCTTGTTCAAGACCAATTGTAAATTGCGTTTGTTGTCTTGTCTTTCCTGAGACTACAGTACATAGGCCTGTCAATCGAACCTTCGGGCTTAAACGGGCTTCTCAAAAACGATTCTCGTTCGGGCCGGGTTCGGGTTTGAAGTTCAGGTCTGTCTACAACTTTGGTTGAATGGTTTACGTTGATACAAAGTACACTTAGATTTTTTTACGGACTTCCTAGACCAGCGAATCTCAACTGCGGCTCCCAGGGCGGCATTATCGCTTGCAAAAAAGCAACCCTATATCGACAGGAAGCAGAAGATAACGGCAAACGTCAGGAACTTTTGGGGTCTGGTACCGAAAAGTAGAAGAATCCTTAAATAAGTTTATTTCACACAAACGTGATAATGCCGCCCTGAAAGCCGCAGTTGAGAATCGCTGGTCTAGGAAGTCCAAAAATAAAAAATCGAAATGTATTTTGTAACTGTTGTNAACAGAATTTAATTTTGTTGCCATTTCATCTTTATTCTGGTTGATTTGGGAAAGAAGGACATCTATTTTGGCTGACACATTACAAGAACTTCCATTTTTCTTCGGTGTTGTTGGTGACATTGTACAGTTTTTTAAATGTTATTCACTTTTTTACAATGTTGTTATTCATATGCTTGCATTAAACACCTTATCACCTTATTCAAATAGAATAAAGGCTGTTCAGTTACTACGTTATTATTCTATTATAGTGATTTCGAATGAATACAACCTAAGTTACAACAAGCAAACGGTGCTTATTTGGACTCTGTAAAGAAGCAAGGCGCAAACGTGATTAAAAACACAACAGTAACAACTTGACCAGAACCAGAGTTGTAAACGGGCCTCGAATTCGAGCCCAAACCCGGCCCGAACCCGGAATTCTCAGGAAAAACAAAACAACAAACACAACAGACAATTGGTCTTGAACAAGGTGTTTTGGGGCTGATTGGCATTAGTTCAGGTCCAGAAACTGGTTACTTAGTAGGTTGAATTTATTCAAAAAAATACCTTTCCTACTACGTAAGAATCCTTAAATTTGTTTCTCTCTGCTGTGTATTCGAAAATTAGTGTTGAGTTCTGTTGGGACCGCATGTATTTCGTTATATTGCTGTTTTGTTCACTTTTAGAGCGAAAGGTAACTGATTTTATGCTGTTTGTCATTGTATAAAAAGCCTGATCTGAAACGAAAGTGCGGTTATGTTAGTATTACAAGGTAAGTGGCATTGTCTAATTCTGCTTTAAAGTTGTACCGTTTGCCGTATATTTAAAGCATACAAATTATGTGTGTAGAATCCAGTTTTCCCAAAAGTGTCTTACTCTTGTGTGTCAGACCCCAAAAGTTCCTGACGTTCGCTGTTTTCTTCTGCTGCTTGTCTATAAAGAGTCATCTTTTTGCAAGCGATAAACGTACCAGAGAAAAAAGAACGACTGCTGGAACTATGGCTGTGCAAACTGTACTTGTTTTTGTTAAAAATACACGTCCCAAATTACTCCATAAAGACTTATAAAAACTATCCAATATGGTTTGGGTAGACATGAAAGACAACCGCCCCCAACAAAGCCATGTGGTTCTCAACCTTTTTAATTGTCGGGGCCATAAGGTAGTTTTTTAAGTGTGTAAGGAGCCACAAAAACAATTTAAACAAAGAATGAAGCAAACAACAAGAATCTAAATAGCTACTTCTTGTCAATAAGACTTCTCTGCATAAAGCTTACTGAAATATGCTGCATGGTAAACTTTTAAATTCCATCAACTGCATAGCACGGACGGCTTCGCCCCGCGAACCTTCGGCTTACCAAACATCCACAAAAAAAGCATCCCTCTGCGACCAATTGTTTCGTTTGTCAGTATTCCAACCTACAATTTTGCTAAGTACCTGGCAAAAGTTATTTCCCCACTCGTTGGCAATACAGAATGGACTGTTTCGGAATCGTTGAAGTTTGTTCAAGAGACAACACAATCGCCTTCCCTGTCCAACGAAGAGACAATTGTTTCGTTACGTCGTGTCACTTTTTACAGATGTGCCAGTAGAATTGGCGATGGACATAGCGTCATCCAGGATTTTGAACGCTTATAGCCATAAAGACAGAACACCATGACCCCCCTTTGATATTGTGGACGGTTTGCGGATTCGCTTAGTTTAGAGCAATCCTTTTTAAGATTCAGGGTAAGCTTTTACCAGAAGGTTCAAAGCACAGTGATGGGTTCCCCGGTCTCTGTAATTAACGCAAACATGACAATGGAAGCGCTTGAGGAAAAAGCCTTATCAACATTTGCCAACCCACCAAGTTTCTCGCGGAGATATGTTGAAGACATATTTTGTGTCATTGCTAAGAAACAGTTTGAGGTATTTCTATGGCATCTCAACGAGGCGCAGCCAGGCATATAGTTTACCATGGAACTCCAATCGGTAAACTGTCTTCCATTTTTAGACGTTCAAGTCACAAGTACCGATGACGGTATCTTGTACTTGAGAGTGTACCACAAGCTAACGAGTACCGGCAAGTATCTCAATTTTCGATCCCATCACCCGACATACCAGAAAAGAGGTGTGGTTCGTTCCTTAAAAGATCAGGCACGACGCTTGTGCACTCATAGCGACCGCTACGAGGCGGAACTGACAAAGGTTCGTAAAGCCTTGAAATTTAACGGCTACCCCAACTAGATTCTCCGCGATCGACAGGCAACTTTCCCCTGACAGGTGACCCATCCAAAAACAGAGGGTTTTGTGGCACTTCCGTACATACCGAAACTGACGGATATTTTACGGCGTATGTTGCGTGACTTCGGCATAGCGGTTAGCGTCCAACCTGCCAACACTCTCCTCAAGCTACTGAGTCACCCGAAATATCCCATCAATTCCCTTGAGGGGGGGGGGTACCGATGACGGTATCTTGTACTTGAGAGTGTACCACAAGCTAACGAGTACCGGCAAGTATCTCAATTTTCGATCCCATCACCCGACATACCAGAAAAGAGGTGTGGTTCGTTCCTTAAAAGATCAGGCACGACGCTTGTGCACTCATAGCGACCGCTACGAGGCGGAACTGACAAAGGTTCGTAAAGCCTTGAAATTTAACGGCTACCCCAACTAGATTCTCCGCGATCGACAGGCAACTTTCCCCTGACAGGTGACCCATCCAAAAACAGAGGGTTTTGTGGCACTTCCGTACATACCGAAACTGACGGATATTTTACGGCGTATGTTGCGTGACTTCGGCATAGCGGTTAGCGTCCAACCTGCCAACAATCTCCTCAAGCTACTGAGTCACCCGAAATATCCCATCAATTCCCTTGACCAACGAGGTGATCTATTCCCTGCGCCCAGTGTCCGTTAATATATATCGGGGAGACTGAACATTAACGGGATGTTGTCAGCAGCGACGCGAAGAAACCGGCCCTTTCCAATCAAGCGGTATCACAAGGCCATCGTATTGATTTGAATGATGCGTCTTTTGTGGCCCGGGAGCCTGACAACAGGAAAAGACTATTTCATGAGTCATGGAATATTCACCAACGGGGCAACACAATTAACATCAAAACAGACGTGATGCTTTCAGCGTGCTACAGGCACCTGCTCAAAGATAAGAGGCCCAATCATTCGGCGTGTTATCTTTACAGAGAAAAAAGGGACCACTAAAGTTGGATTACTTTGTATCACCGAACGAAATTTAATAGGAAACGAAATTATTTTACTAAAAATTAAACGACAAAAGTTAGGGAACGATTGCTCAAATCCCAAGTATCGCTTTAATGCTGCGTAAAGACTTCATTATTAGCAAATAAACCCAATGAAAATTGTGCATACGTGGCAAATGGTAATCGAATGCATTTCGTGTGTATTCCATTGTTAGTTGAGGTAATTGTCACCACTGTACCACAAAATTACAAACCACGTTTTAAAAATGCGTTAAAAATTGGTCAAATTTAAGCTCACGACATTTGGTAAGTATTGTGGCTTTGGAAATAGCATACCACGATTTGTAGAAAACAAGATATTTGAAAAAGCTCATTTAATTTTCGGCGCTGCTTGTGGCAGTAGGAGAGGTAAAATAGGTAATGCGTGAAACTTGAGCTTGCGGTCAGACTGGAACGTTTCGGTCTCGTTGCAGGGCAATAAAGCGTAAAGGGGGCAGAATCGAAGATGGCTGAACATGTAAGGCTTGCAACAAATAATACAAAGATGTATAACGTGCAAAGTTTTCTAAAACCGGGGAAACTTACACCACCACCAACACAAATGATTCTAGGCCGACAAAGGTTTACAAACTAAAGGCAAAGTTTTTTATATATTCAATTCAAAAACATATAACTGTCGAATTGTAGTTCTTCAACAAAACTATTTTTATTTGCAACAAAACTATGCATTTTGCAAAATAACTATGATAAATTTAGGTTCTATGAGTTTAAACCGGGCAATAAAAAAGTTTGCAGAAATTACATGCTACACGAGGTACAAACTACACAAGTCGCATTCAATTCGGCCATTGTTTGCAAAATTTAATTATTCTAGGTGCTACATGGTAAAACTTAACAATCAACACGGCCAAAGTGAACTGTCTAATTTTTATTTTGTTAAAAAAATTCACCCATTTTAGGGGGCCAGTGAGGAAAATATTGGGGCTGCAGGGTGAAACACAACAAATCGACACCTATAAATGGCAAAATTTTACCAGTATGAAGAGAGAAACTGAAGAGTTTACATATTCCAGTAAAAGCACTAATAAAACATAACTACAAAAGTCAAAACTTTACTCTTTCAAATGTTGTTTTAGTATTTTAGTATTGTGTTTAATGTGTTGTTTTAAATATTTCACTTATGCGTTCACATTCCAGCTATTTTATTTTATTCCGCAACAATTTTATGATAAAAATTAAAAATCAATCCCATTCAATTCCGCTCGTTTTCATCAAATCATAGAGTTACTGTTGGGGACCGCACATAAGCACACGTTTTGACTAGACATGTACCTTGCGTTCGCACAAAATGAGCTTATTACAGCTGAGCAACCAAATGCTTATGTGTAGGCCTACTAGTTCTGTATCTTTAGACAATTGGCGACTTTCATTAACTGTTATCTTTGTGTTCAGAATGGGCACTCCTGTATTAGATATAAATAGGGCTGTTACCAAACAAATAATTATTTGATTATTTGAAATTTTTTATTATTTGAAAATTTATCAAATTATTTTTTACTCATTTCAAATAATCAAATAATATTTTCCTATGCAGGTAACCTCGATATATGTGCTAAATCAATTTACTTGAACACATTGGTGACATTTTTATAAAATTGCGGTTACACAGAAGCACTGCAATATATGTTTTTAGCCTTATATAAATGTTCATTAACCAATTTCTTAGGTTAAAAATTCAGGTTATTGAACAAGTGTACAAAATATTATAGATCACAATTCAATTCAGCAAGTATCCAAAAAAGCTGTTAAAATAAAGTGAAAAAATACACATGGAAAAACATATGGTTATGCCAAAATATGGAGGATAACTGAAGCATGTCTCGAT
>QLIY01001767.1:0-28959 GCA_003260075.1 Phallusia mammillata
CCAAATAAACAAAATTATTATTCAGTTCAATTTTTATTATTCAATATTCAGTGATTTTGGAAAAAGTTCTAAAAGACGACATTTTTTAGCAAACTGCAACAACATTACGAGCTTACACACACTTAAAATGGTTTCAGGAAAACCGAGGCAGAAGACGCATGGTTTTAAAGTTACTATGCCAAATTTAATATTTGTTTAGATCCCACCACACAAGATGCCGAGGAACGCTTTGCCGCATCACTGCAACAATTGACCGCCCGTTTCAACAGCACATCACCCCAGCAAACCACAGGTAAACTAACCACAAAACAACAACGGACTTTTTTTAGAACATAACACGTTCAGACGTTCCTGCCCGCTGAGGAACAACATTTTCAAATAACAACGAGTATTTTTGTCTTGCACTACACCAGTGTAACTACAAGTTTGTTAAATATGCAACCTAGTAGACGAAATGTTTGCTCAGTATCAGCGGCAACGCCAGCAACTCACACACCAAAAATTTTAATTGGTAACGATAAAGTGAAAAAGTTAGACTATTTCTACATCGGTAAATCAATAGATTTACAGGTTTATTGAAAAAATAAAAGTTTGCATTTAAAAATATTTAGGTGTTGAAAAATGATAACTGAAAAATTTTTAGTGCCATCAGCCGAGCGTCCTCAACGGGCAACAAAACCTGAGCTGAAGGGGGGGGGGAACACCAGTGTAACTACAAGTTTGTTAAATATGCAAGCTAGTAGACGAAATGTTTGTTCAGTATCAGCGGCAACGCCAGCAACTCACACACCAAAAATTTTAATTGGTAACGATACAGTGAAATAGTATAACATTTCTCAAGTGGTGAATAAACAGATTTACAGGTTTATTGAAGAAACAAAGGTTTGCAATTTAAGAAATTTAGGTGCTGAAAAATGATAACTCAAAATATTTTTAGTGCCATCATCAGCCGAGCGTCCTCAACGGGCAAAAAAACCTGAGTTGAAATCCTCAGAGCCAGCGAGGGATAAAACGGAACCATCACCTGACCCGGTGCAAAACGGTACCTCACACAACCGCATGAGTTGTGTTGCTGCTAGCTTGGCTGAGTGAATTTTTCATGTTTTTCAGGAGATCTGCATGGAACCAACCAAACACTTAATAATCAAAACCGAACAAAAGCAAAAAACAAACCCTCCCTGCCCCCGAAACCCACATTTTTAAGCCAGAGCCTGAGCCCCATTAGTCCCTCATCCCCAACTCAACCCCAAGTTCACCCCGATAATGGAAAGCAAATTTCACATTTGATAAAGTCGAAAATAAAGTTGCTTCAAGCTACCTCCAGTTTACCCGTGGTCAGTAAACAAGGTGAAAGTGTCACTTCATCGCCTAAAGGTATTTTGTTTCTGTTTAATTTGGTATAACGTTGCCTGTACAGACAAATGTGTACAAATTCTTTTAAGAACTATATATATAATACTTAGCTATTGAACCTCAACCCGTTGCGAAATAACTTTGGAATTCGTAGTTAGCGTGAAAAGCTGAAAGATCCATTGAAATTTTCAGTTTTTTAAGTAAAATAATTCATTTAGTGTCATTTATGTTTAGATCCAATCAGACACGGCGCCAAGGAGCGTCCCATCACATCAATACAACAATTAATCGCTCGTTTCGACAGTACATCACCACAGCAACCCGCAGATAAACCAATCACAAAGCGACACGATGCAAAAAGTAATAGTTTGTCTAATGACTTTCAAGCGCTTGGCAAACACAAAGTTTTGGTTGTCGACTCTACTTTAACGGTAGTTAACCGGTTTTGAAATTCTCCCAAAGCATAAGTATGTTGTTAGTAGGCATAACAACGCCTCTTCAGCTGTCAATCAATTTATTATGTGCAGCGAAATTGCCAATTAGACCTAATAGAATCAGGAAAATAATTCCACTATTTTTAATCTTAACCTTTCACATCACAAGTTGCACTGCTGCAAAGCATTACGCTGCTGGTGAAAAGTCAATATTTGTCCAACGAAACCTAAAACCATTTTCTTAACGGGACAGTTTAGCTGATTACATTGTAAGTTTACAAGAAAATTAACAATACACTGACTTTTATAAAACGTATATTTTTGTAAACCAGGAATATTTCCAGTGCCCTCCACATCAAGTGAGAATAAAAAACAACCAATTACACCAACAAGAGGCACACGAAAGCACGTAAAGTCACAAAGAGAAATCTCCACCTCCAAAAGACAACAGCAACCTGGTATAAGATGTATTGAAGGGGGGGGGGGGGGGGGGGGGGGGGGGGGGGGGGGGGGGGGGGGGGGGGGGGGGGGGGGGAGCAACCTACAGGTGAACCATTTACATAGCAACACGTTGTAAAAAGTATTACCTCGTCTACTGGCTTGTGCTTGACCTTGTAAACAGAATGTTTTGTATTAGTATTTCCATAAAACTTGTAACGCAATTTAATAAGCTCTCTCATTTTCCTGCAGATGAAAATGACGACTTCTATCAACGCATACGAAGTTATTTTGAGTGGGGGGGGGGGGTTAACGTAAAAATATATAACTGACAATGCTAAAAAACTCAGCCTTCTAAAAAACAATTTTTTAAACAAACTATTTGATCAAAATTAATGTTTGTTTAGATCCAATCGAACACGATGACGAGGTACGCTCCATCGCATCACTACAACAATTAATTGCCCGTTTCGACAGCACATCACCACAGCAACCTACAGGTGAACCATTTACATAGCAACACGTTGTAAAAAGTATTACCTCGTCTACTGGCTTGTGCTTGACCTTGTAAACAGAATGTTTTGTATTAGTATTTCCATAAAACTTGTAACGCAATTTAATAAGCTCTCTCATTTTCCTGCAGATGAAAATGACGACTTCTATCAACGCATACGAAGTTATTTTGAGTTATTAAAATCCAGAAAGACTGTCAAAGCACAAGAGATTACACAACAGCTTTTAAAATCAATCGAAGTACTACCAGGGCTCACTGCACAAAATATAATAATAAAAGCCAAGAAACTTCGATACGGCGGAAACCATTTGGAAGCCATTTTGTTTTTTCGGATTGCTGCAGATTTCTATGCGAAGAAAAATCCCCATCTGACTGTAGCGAGAAGTGTGTTTGTGTGTGCATTTGAAATTGAAGAAACAATCGAACTTTTGATGGAAAGTTCTGATTCATCGTCGAAAAATAAAAAAATCGTGCGCGCTCACGTGATTCCACTGATGCGCGACATGACTCATCAAATCCGCGACCTTCAAATAAACCACAAAATTCGATGTGAATGGGAGATTTGGTGTTTGATTTACCTTGCCTGGAGTCAAAATATAATCGAGGATTGGGCATCAGGAGAAAAAACAATAAAACTTGGACTTGAACTTATGGAAACAAAGTTCGGGAATGAAAGTTCAAAGTATCGAATCTACGGTCACTTGTTGCACTATCTTGGTGTTTTTTGCAGTAAAAATTCACGAATCAAAGAAGCAATCGAACATTACACAAAAGCAATCGAAGTTTACAAATCAGTGAGAGATTTAACTGAGGAAGATAAAGAAGAAAATATTGCAACAAGTGCGAGGAATTTGCAAAGGAACAAAGCAAAGTTAAACACAGTTACAAAGTTTCTGCAAAACAGCTAATGTTTTGGTCGGTAACAAACCTTTTGTGAAACGAATTCCCTTTTATGTTTGTAAATAAATTTAATTTATTATTTGATTTCTTCACATTTGTGCACTTTTGCTGTATTTTGGTGACTATTATTTGCAAAAACAACACTGCTCAAAATGTTCAAATATTGATTTTTTTTGGAACATAGTTTTTTAGACAACATTAAAAAAAAAAAATTTGCAGTGTGCACTGTCTGCAGCTTATCATTGCAAAATTTGTTAGAGTACAATTGTATTAACATTGAATTGTACAAAAAAATTTTACGACGCTTATTTTAAAATTAGTCATTTGGACTGTATTGGAGATCTCGGAACTTAGCAAGGATGGCAGTACGGTACGGTACGTATTGCGTTGACCGTACCACGTACCTCGTACGTAAAGCGTACCGTACCACCGTACCGTACCAAATGTCAAAAATCAAAGCGTACCGTACCACCGTACCGTACTCAAGGTACTGTACGAAAATTTGCGTACCGTACCTTCAAATAAACCAATCGGGATTAAGTTCGATACATTTTATGACAATATGACATGCACTTAAAGGAGAGGTGTCTGAACTATAAACAAGCTGCCCCACTACAACCAGCTTATTCGAAATGAAAAGTTGATGCGTTTTCTATGATTGTCTCGTGCAGTGACAGAGTGTAATTTTCAACAGCATGTTTCTTAAAATCATTGCTGCGGAAGAGACAACAACACTAGCTAGCTTTTTCAACTAACTGGAGAATCAACTACATATGTCGAGTTAATCTCTGTTCGTGTCATGTGCGCATTTTAATAATACGTCTACGGTACGTGAGACTATAGGCGCCGAGTTTTATAAAAATGCGAGGTGGCGGAGGTAAATTATGACGTCACTAATGTGTGCAACCACACCAACCCACGTCAAAGTCCAAGATACTTTCAATAGAATGTAAAATTCGTTAAATTGTTTAAAAAAACAATTTTTAAAATAATATTTATTTGAAACACTTTGCTTTAACGTTATTATTATTTAGCACGTTTTAAAAATGTGTCATCAAATTGTTGCTCTTGTATCGCCTAAACGTCCTAAAGCAGGGGTGGGCAATTAATTTTTGAAAGGGGCCACATAAGAAACCTGACTTATGTCCGAGGGCCAAACCAACGATAACTTGGTTAAACTTTATTCTACATTTGAGCATTGTAATGCAAATATTTATAGTTTGCATAAAAAATAAGCGGGCAAATTGACATGAAAAATATCAATTTAGCTTGCAATATTACGCTGAAATGTTTAAACCCAAAGTTTTATTCAATTAGGTTGATCAAATTCGCGTTTAAACTGTATTATTCTGACTATATATAGTGCTATTTTAAGCCTAGGCTTTATCGCGTAACAAGGGGTTGAACAACTTGTGTTTTATGACGATTTTGACCAGCATCACACGTAACTGTTCGCCTACGCACGTGCATCACTACGTAATCATATATATCAAATGGCTTTTTAAAATAACAGATAAATTGCCGTATTTCATGCATAGCATAAATATACCTATATTGGATTGATGTTTTAGTTTACTTAAACGTCACGCGGGCCAGACAGGGACAGGCAACGGTTGCAGTTTCCAAGCGTTTTGTTGCTTTTATGCCAGCTTGATTGTTTGAGAGCAAACTTGTTCCCAATTTTTTTCAGATTTACCGCTACAAACAAATCAAAATATCCACGGTGGCCGACACCGTGCTTTTTCAAACCCAAGGTGTCGGCGCCACCCCGCCACCGCCCACTCGTCGCCTATGCATGTAACCCTCCTTTTGCATAGTAGGCACAAATTATTAAGCAGTGACGTCATAAAATTTTGAGCACTATTTTGGTACAGGAACACTGTGATGAAATCAACTTAAATTCAAGTTTCAGACATTTTTTATATTATTTGCAAATGGTAACGATTCAAAAATGGCCGTTTAATCAACATTTATTATGCGTACCAGTACGGTGGTACGGTACGCTTTTGGTACGGTGGTACGGTCTAGTGAAGGACCGTACCACGTACCGTACCCGTACCTCAGCTTTCTTTGCGTACCGTACCTACGTACCGTACTTTTGGATAAAATTTGCTGCGTACCGTACCGTACCATCGTACCGTACCTTACCGTACTGCCATCCTTGACCACTAGGTGAACAAGAGAGTGAAAGGACAAATATCTCTTGAGTTTAAAATGAAAATGTAACGCTATCAACATGGTTGCAAGTGAATGCAAATGATTTTTGTGTAAAATCATACAAACACAGGTGACTGATAAACACATTTATTTATAAAATCAATTTGTTTGATGTAAATGCTTGGGGACAATTGAATTTAGAAATCTCAGCAAAACCTATAAACACAGATAGTATGTAGTCACAAAATATATTTGTATTTTATGTTTGCAACCGTACACATTAGCATGGACATTCGTTTAATTGCATATGTATTGTAAAACCGTAACATAGCACTTGTTATGGAGAAAATCGTCTGATTAATCGCATCGAAAAGCTTGGAAGTGGAAGTTTTGTTGGGTGCTAAGAGTGTTTTGTTCATAGACCAGTGGTTCTCAATAGGTGGTCCTTGATTTTTTTTAGGTTGTCCACAAGACGTTAATTTTATTTTGTGCAAAATTGAAATTAGGCAAGTTACATACAATTTATTTCTTATCCAAGTTATTGGCCATTTGTTGCAACCTGTTCTTAAAATATAAATTATGTATTTAAATAATGTATTTCAAGCCAACATGCTTGGTATGGAACAACTGTGACGGATGCTCTCCTTTCCGCATGACGCCATAATGTTTTTAGTGCAGTAATATGCTGTAGTTCAGGGGTCGCAAACTCAAACTGGGCCAAAAACAAACTTTTTAGTAAGTCGAGGGCCGCACTTTCGAAACATTTGTTACAGTGTAACATGACAACAAACATATTGCGTGATTATAAAGGGAAATATTTATTAATCCCATTATGTATATTAAAAAACAATATTGTAATAAATAACAAACAAATATACAGTGTAGCAAAGTGAAAGAGCCAACTCTGCTTTATTGCTTTGTGTGGAAACAATGGCAAACAGTGACACAACAATGAAAAAAATGACGCAACAAACAGCAATTGCTGATTCTAAAGATGGACTATTTCGATCATGCTGTTTAAACTTTGCGAATACCACTATCAGAGAATGGTTATTTCATGTAAGCTCACTGGTTTTACAGGGTATTCCACTTGAGTAAAACACAACTTCCAAAAGTACCTTCGCGGGCCGCACAAAAACCCTTGGAGGGCCGCGTGTTTGAGACCCCTGCTGTAGTTAATCTCATATCAGCAACACCAAGGTAAAGAATGTCATGTTACCTGATGCGTTAGCAATCGCGGGCCTTTTTTATTGCGGATGTGTCATGAAGAATTGCAACCTGATGGAGTCGGTTAAGTCTGACCCGACGGTGATTCAAAAAATATACACCTAAATTGCTTAATTTTTTTACCTGCTGCTAGTAATAGGTGGATTGTTTGTGCTCAAACAAATTGTTTACCGATTGTTAGCAAAACAAGTTTGGACAGAAACAACTAGTATTTTTGTTTAACATTACACCAGCTGAACGACATTTTTGTTAAATATGCAACCTGGTGGACGAAAACGCCTGTACAGCATTTTCTGTTAGCAAATGTGCTAACACAGGTTTCAAACAAGAGGTGGTGGTCACTTGAAAGCTTCGGTAAAACGCTACGATCACATGCATATTAAGTGATCGATATGCACTGGTAACAGGTGAATAGTATTTGCATGCCAGTGCAGAAAAGGCGGCAACCAAATCTGTCGCTGTATTTAATCACTAGACCAGTGGCTCCCGATTTATTGTACTGAAAAGGCTTTTCACGAGGCACACAAGTTTACTGTGAATTACAAAAAAATAGAATTAGCGTAAACCAATTTATTGAATGAAGATGATTCCAAGTTTGAGATTTTTTCCGTCGAATGCGACAAGCCCAACGTCACAACTCTGGTGCACCACCCAGTGGATTAAAATATTTAAGTATGGGCACAAGCAAGTTAATTATGTGACGCATTGTTTACTGGCGAATCTGAAATAACAAACATCTTATGGAAGGCGATTCCGTCTCTGTGAAGATGGACAAGCTGGATGAAGCAGTCGTGCCAAACTCACTCACAGCGTGACACAGAATGCCAGGGACCACTGAGTTGATTGTCGCCCCCCCCCCCCCCCCCCCCCCCCCCCCCCCCCCCCCCCCCCCCCCTGGTCCCGACTGTCGTTGTAAAACGTCACTCGTACCAGCTGGGGTATTTTGTGCCGCTTGATTCTAAAAAGAAACATGTGAAATTCGTAACGTCACATCTATAAACCATGGTGCGATGGTCAATTTTTAAATCGTCCCACGTTTCAACCGGGAATAACCGGCCGCTTGGTGGCGCGGTCAGTTGCCAAAATAGGAAAACTTAGTGACATCATTGCGAGAAGCGTTTACGATGAACGTCAAATATTTGTGGTGTACGATCTTACGGCCGTTCAGGTTGGTCGTACGAAACAATATGTTATCAAAGGGGTTTCCAACACGTGGCATGCGACGTATTTGAAAATGGCACGCTAGCTCTCACGAAACTTTACCAGCCTGAAACTAAGGTTTGACACTCAGTCAATATTAGGTCTATCAATCGCCACAATTACGACAACGGCAATCAATTCTGACGCATCTCAGTATGTGAAGCAGTGGTATAAACTAGAGATTTTGCCGAATATTGCGAAGTTGTACGCCTTGCGTTTGACATAAAAACATAAGTTTTTTTTTACAAGACAAACCGTGATGTTGCAGAACATATGACTTTTTGTCTGGAGTGGGAAAGCGACAATGTTTTAAACTAACAATAAAATTTGACGCGATTGTAGTATAGTTTGAAAGATTGTGTGGTACTTATTAAGCAGAAACGACTCGTTTTACGCTTTACAGATAGATTTGTAGATTTGTATCGGTAAAATATTTGTTTTCAGCCGAATCGAAACAAATCATTAGGCTGAAAACGAATCTGTGTAAAAACAGCCATTCGGCAGAGTAAAATCGGCAAACCGAATATTCAGTCTCAAAACTTTTTTACAGGGGTTCGAACAAATTTGGTAATGATACGTGAGGGCCAAATAGCTTACTAAACCTTACGGACCGCCTAAAGCTGGTGGTCTTTCTGTCGCCTTATTAAATGCCAGATAATGTCAGATGACTTGTAAATTGACAAATAGTGTGGAATATGTAAGAGTAAATTATTTTTCAATATATATTTCAATCTTTACTTTTTACCTTTAGCTTCAGTGGCAATTACTCGAAAATGCTCCATGGGGACCACCAACTACGCTTATTTTAACAATATACGGTTATTCTGATGCAACAAACGATAAGTTGTATTGTTATCGTAAAATACACACCTTCAAAACGCCTGACCTTTACTACACTTTCAAATCGCCCAATGTTAGGTACCATTGTTTCGTTAAAATATATATGTACAAGACACAAAAAATGGAAAGACTGACGAGAATAAAAAATAGCACCAATCAAACAGCGGCAAGGTTAGTCCACTTTACTTTAAAGATCGCGAGTTTACCAATGTGCAAAGCAATTACTTATTCTGAGTTTTTAACCGTCTTTAAAATGTCCCCCCCCCCCCCCCCCCCCCCCCCCCCCCCCCCCCCCCCCCCCCCCCCCCCCCCCCCCCCCCCCCCCCCCCCCCCCCCCCCCCCCCTAGGAAACAAATCCGCCAGTGGGCGCTGCTGACTCATGATTTCCTCTCGGCCGGGGATTTCCCGATGGTTGCTGGCTGCAAAATCTGCCCTTCTTCACATTTCTCTATGAGCAGCAAGTGCCGTTTCGCTACACTGATATCTCCCACTAATTGGTGGTTGTAAAGGAAGGTAAGACTGTAAACGTAAACTATTTAAGTAGTTCCATGCACATAATAAGAATTAAAATTGACACAAACAACACAAGAGATAGACAGAAAGGCCATAAATAACACAATTCAATTTCATTACAACTAAATATTTCATATTCAACTTAAGGTCATTGACTCATTGCAAACACAAACTTGCTGAAATGACAAAAACATGAACTGTAGTATCTGTAAATACAACCTGGTATTTGCAGTTTTGCATATAAAGTAAATATGGATTGCAGTTTGTACTTTTGCACAAGCGAAAAAAATGAAATACAAACCTGCAAACAGACGTGACAAATTTTTGTCCCAATCAAATGTTGCAAATCAGTGATTATTATCAAAACAGCATATCCACTTTGGTCATCAGCAGTCAAAGCTTCTTGAGAAGTTATTGGACTAGCTCTCTAGTCTGTTACAGAAAGTCAACAGTTTTAAACAAACATTTACAAATAACACAAGTATCAATGCAAAAAAACAAGAATTGATACCTACTTTTGTTAACTGTAATAGTTTTATCCATAAATTTGTATCCAAATAGGCCACTTTGGAATCTTGTTCCCATATAATGATAGTAAGTTTGGCCAATTCATGCTTTTATAATCTAGTGAGTGAGGTATTTTGTGATCAATGATCTGGACTGTTACATCACTGAGTTGTAATGTTGTTGGTCCTATTAAAGAAGAAATATTGATCCCCCCCCCCCACATCACTGAGTTGTAATGTTGTTGGTCCTATTAAAGAAGAAATATTGCATTGAATAGACATACTCTACATTCAATGGTCTAAAATTAAATGCAGAAAACTTCAGCTGAATCAAACTAAACAAAACCAATATAAAAGTGTCATTTAGAAAGCCTAGGCTTAATAACAAAGTAACACAAAATCAATCCCCCCCCCCGACATACTCTACATTCAATGGTCTAAAATTAAATGCAGAAAACTTCAGTGGAATCAAGCTAAGTAAAACCAATATAAAAGTGTCATTTAGAACGCCTAGGCTTAATAACAAAGTAACACAAAATCAACGCTAAAATTCAAAAACCTGAACACAAAAAGACCTACTTCAGTTAAAAGTAAAATTGTATCCACAAATTTGTATCCAAGAGCTATTTGGGATTATTTTCTCATTCAATAATAGTTTAATTTTGGCCAATTTTTAAATTTTGGTTTTTCTCTGCTGATTAGTGATTGGGATATTGTCAAATGATCAATGATCTGGATTGTTACAACATTGAGTGGGAATGTTGTTGGTACTTTTAAAGAGAAGAAATACTACATTGACTAGACATACTCTAAATAATTAACCCACTATGGCCCAGCCAGAACACCAGCAAAATTGTACAAATTAAAACTAAGATAAAAGTAATTCTGCTGTTGCTGCCAGGCATAATGTATTACCAAATGTGTGGCTCTTCTAACAGTTTTTATTATAACAAGCAAACATTTCAATGTTTAATCGTAAAAGTGACATTTAGAAAGGATGGGCCTGTTACAAAACATAAAATTAGCCTCTTATATGAGCACAATATAACTGTTTGACAACAAACCTTAGCCAAAAGTGCTTTTCCAAACGACGAATACAGATTTCAACATGTGGACAATGCAAATCTTTTTTTCAAACAGATGTGAAAACATTAGCAAGGTTTTATTTGGCCCCCCCCCCGTCCTTCGTCACATTTATCAAGTGCCGTTCCACTTCAGTGATTCCTCCCACTAGTTGTAAAGGAAGGTAGGACTGCAAGAGAAAGCTTCATCAAATAAAGCATTCAAGTAATTCCATGTACATACCGAGAATTAAATTGAAACACCTTCAAGTTAAAAATGACACAAATAATCACGGTCAGAATGAGTCCCCTCACAGACTATTATGTTCCAGAATGCAATAAATAAACAAGAGGTAGACAAATTGGTCATTGCTAAAAACCAGTGGCACAAAATAATGTCACAACAACTAATTGTGTATGTTCAACTTAAGGTTATGGTAAACACAAAACTCCTGAAAACCACAAAACATCAACTATCGCATCTACAAAAAACAACATGGTATATGCTGTTTCACCATAGGAAGTGTTTAGTGAATATCGATTGTAATTTGTACTTTTGCACAAGTCAAATTGAAAATTTTAATACAAACCTGCAAACAGGCATCATGACTTTTTGTAGCCAAATCTTATCTTGTAAATCAGTGATTATTATCCCCACAGCATATCAATTATAATCATCAGCAGTCAAACCTTTTTAAGAAGTTAGCAGCCCAGCTCCCTAGTCTGATACTAAAAGTCAACAGTTTTAAATAAACATGTACAAATTTACACAAGTATTAATGCAAAAAACACAAGAACTGATACCTACTTTTGTTAACTGTAAAAGTTTCATCCATAATTTTGTATGCAAAAGGGTAACTTTGGAATCTTATTTCCACATAATGATAGTAGGTTTGGCCAATTCATGCTTTTATAATCTAGTAAGTGGGGCATTGTCATGTGATCAATGATCTGGACTGTTACATCACTGAGTTGTAATGTTGTTGGTCCTATTAAAGAAGAAATATTGCATTGAATAGACATACTCTACATTCAATGGTCTAAAATTAAATGCAGAAAACTTCAGTGGAATCAAGCTAAGTAAAACCAATATAAAAGTGTCATTTAGAACGCCTAGGCTTAATAACAAAGTAACACAAAATCAACGCTAAAATTCAAAAACCTGAACACAAAAAGACCTACTTCAGTTAAAAGTAAAATTGTATCCACAAATTTGTATCCAAGAGCTATTTGGGATTATTTTCTCATTCAATAATAGTTTAATTTTGGCCAATTTTTCATTTTTGTGATTGTGATTGGGGTATTGTCAAATGATCAATGATCTGGATTGTTACAACATTGAGTGGGAAGGTTGTTGGTGCTTTTAAAGAGAAGAAATACTACATTGACTAGACATACTCTAAATAATTAACCCACTATGGCCCAGCCAGAACACCAACAAAATTGTACAAATTAAAACTAAGATAAAAGTAATTCTGCTGTTGCTGCCAGGCATAATGTATTACCAAATGTGTGGCTCTTCTAACAGTTTTTATTATAACAAGCAAACATTTCAATGTTTAATCGTAAAAGTGACATTTAGAAAGGATGGGCCTGTTACAAAACATAAAATTAGCCTCTTATATGAGCACAATATAACTGTTTAACAACAAACCTTAGCCAAAAGTGCTTTTCCAAATGAGGAATATAGATTTCAACATATGGACAATTCAAATCTTTTTTTCAAAAAGAAAATGTGAAAACATTAGCAAGGATTTATTTGGAAAAAATACACAATGAATCAACTAAGCATAGTCCTTGCACAGTTACATAATATCTTTCCATTTCTCCATGTCCCCCCCCCCCCCCCCCCCCCCCCCCCCCCCCCCCCCCCCCCCCCCCCCCCCCCCCCCCCCCCCCCCCCCCCCCCCCCCCCCCCCCCCCCCCCCCCCCCACCCCTGCTGTTGATGGAAATACAAGAAAAATAAGGGTTAGATTAAGCTGGAAAATACCTAGGATGAAAACATTGTTGATTAGAAACTTGCACTTTGTAAAGTTTGTGACTAGTGTGCACTTTAACTGTGACATCAGATTCACACAATGCTCATTTGTGACATCACAAATTCACAATTTAAATGCACATCCAATTAGCGAACCGGTAATGTCACGAAGTTAAACTGAATGTACGGATTTGGTGTTGTTTATTTGTTTTAAGTTGCTTGGTGCCATCGTTTGGTTCATGCATTGGTTTTTCATCCACAATTTTTTTCCTTTCCACAAAATCACATAAACAAAAAGAAAGGTTAATATTGTTTATTTGCACACGGAAACCCAGCAGTTGAAGACACAGTAAAATATTTGTAGTCCACCCAATAAATTCAATGTCAAGACCTTCGCTTACATCGGTTCCCATTGTGCGAAATAGGTCAATTGTACGCCACATTAGTTACACAAACACAGTCCAGAGTCTTAGAAAAGATACCATTCAGAACTGCGCTAAAAAAATTCGCTCGAGGTCAAACCGGCTGAAATCAAACCGGCCCCCCCCCCCACAAAATCACATAAACAAAAAGAAAGGTTAATATTGTTTATTTGCACATGTTGCAATCCCCCCCCCCACAATGAATCAACTAATCATAGTCCTTGCACAGTTACATAATATCTTTCGATTTCTCCATGTTCTAACATCCTGGAATAAAGAGACAGTTGAAATTTTTACAATTGAATGTTTGATACAAGTAATAAAATCAGACTAAACAACACCGATGAACAAACCAAGTAGACAGAATAGCTGTTGATGAAAATACCAGAAAAATATGGGTTAGATTAAGCTGGAAATAACCTAGGATGAAAACATTGTTGATTAGAAACTTGCACTTTATAAAGTTTGTGTGCACTTTAACTGTGACATCAGATTCACACAATGCTCATTTGTGACATCACAAATTCACAATTTAAGTGCACATCCAATTAGCGAACCGGTAATGTCACGAAGGTAAACTGAAGGTACGGATTTGGTGTTTNAGTATATGAATTTTTTATGAGTCAGCAATATCAAATGTGAGTTGATTTTATCCAATATTACTGGTAATATGGTTGATTAGTGATTCTCATACTATTTTCTGCGAGATATTTCCCAAACTGCAACAAAGCGTTTTTTCCGTCCACATTTTTGACCAAATAACCAACATGTTTTGACGGAATGCGGTAGTGCGTTTCTATTTTTGATTCGTAAAGTAGGTTATGTATTCCTTGAAGTTGCTAAAAATATAAAGAACTCTAAAGACTCCTGACTGATAACAACTAGAACGTTAAACAAGGTTTATTAAAAAAATATATATATAAAACTACAACAAACGTAAAGAATATAACGTCGGCGATAACTTCGTCTAAAGTGAATAAGCAAGAGAATGACCCCCCCCCCCCGTTTTATCGTGTTTACAACCGCTTGGTTTTCGCAGCTGTGTCCTGTGCTTTCCGTGCCACATGATGTCTCATATACTTTCTATACTTCTTTAATGTCCAAGTAAACAAAATACAATACACCCCACATAATATCGGCAACATTTAGATATTTTTACTCTTAATATGTTGCATGACAACAGAATGTGGTTGTTGTAGCGGACAAATTATACTCACAAATATTACCAGCATGTAAAAACAATGATGACCCATAGAACGAATAATTTAGGTTTGGGTTTAAAGATCATCGATTCACAAAATGTTTTTGATTGGGGTTTGCAGCAGCCAGCAACACAGTAAACACATTAACCGCAGAATCACTCAGATTGATACCAACACTTGCTTTAAATAAATATTTGCGTTTCTATCGTTGTGAAACGATACCAGGTGCGGTGTGGTAAAGAACCCGTCACGCATTCGTGTCTTTCTCAGACTAACCCACCCCACCAGCTTTATTGTTGCCAAATAAGCGACGTGGCGAGACTCGACTGAATGCCTATGCACCTATTTTTAACCTTTAGTTCTCTTCCAATTAAATTGTCATTAGACTTTTTGTTTTCGATTTACACGTTGCTAACAATGCCAACATTATCGGAAACGCTGCCTATGTGCTTTTGATACATTGCTTAGCAAAGCTTGAAAAAAAAAAAAAATTTGTGCGAATTGTTTGACTGCAATAATGGGTTTGGCAATATTTACTACTCATAACCAAATGACAAATTTGTACTATATTTTATTATTACTGTTTTCAAAATTAGTTAAACGAGTTACGCTGTTTGTTGGTGTGGTGAGGGCTTCTGTACATTAACATAGATTTTGGATTTCTGAGTAATAGGTGTAAAAACGGTTTATAACTATCGTCGGAATATTTCTAAGCTCAAAGTAAATCAAGATCGTAACAATGGCGTTTTTTAAACCACACTTAGCTTGTTCGAACTGTGTAAGTTGAAACAAGACCGAGGTTAAAAGCAACATTAATTGCTTTGATTTTGTTTTCAAAGGGGCGTTCTCCGTGCCTTTGTCCTTATTTTACCGGAAACGTTTGTGGGATTATGATATGTACATACGCATTTGAAAAGTAAATCAATCAACACCTCAAGCATGTAATCCCACACAGCTGTATACCATATGTTGTCACCTTTTGTTGGCTGTTTGTCGTTGACAATTGTACGTATATATACATGTTGTTTCGAACGATGCTATATCACTATAAGATCATCACTATAACTCAACTCTACTTTCGTACCAATACAAAGTCACTACGGATTTAATTGTGCACAAACGGACTTCAATTAAGGATTAGATATAGCAAGTGATCAGTCGCTACACGTTTAACTTTCCGCTCCAGCACGGTCTGGTGACAACTAATAACGAGGCGGTCTCGGCACCTAAGTATAAAACACATTTTCTTTTGCTCATTGGCTGCTGTAAATGTATTCCATTCATATGAGTCGTGTTGTAGTCGCAGGCTTCAGGTTGTGTGCAGATCAGGTTGTTCAGAAAATGATATATTAAAGGAGAAAAAAAAACATTTTGCACATTAAAAATTGTTTGTTATCAACCATTTTTGTTTTAAAAACCTATCGGGAGACTTCATTCTATAGCCCAGCTTGTCTTCTTGAAACATTGTGTGTGGGTTGACAGCGTGGGTGAGGGGCTCTTTATTTCCTGTTTTATTTATCCGGGATTCCAAAAATTGTAAAAATCAAGGAAATCCCGGAAATCCCGACATCCAGACGTTCCAATGATAAAAAATAGTTTATATTCGCTACAAATGTCCAACTGATTTTAACGTAACTGATTTTTGTACCTTTAGTTCTGTACCATTTAATTTGTGTCTTGGACTTTTGTTTTTATACACCATATAATTTGACTCGGCATTGTGGATAATAGTTTGTCGCAACAATAGAAAGTTGATGCTTATTTGCTAAAATAATCTTTAAATTTGATATTTATGGGTTCTGTTGTGGCGCACCGACTGCACCACTCCTCTTGTATAGCTATAAGCTCTGAGTGAACACAGAAAAGCATTCATTTGTTTCATACAGTAGGAGCTTCTGTAGTTAGATTCTTTGTTTGCCGAAAGATTAAAAATAAAACGTCTGAAACATGGCTTCGCCAAAAGAGGTGAGCAATTTCTGATAATATTCTGCTTTTGTTTGTTTGTTTGTTAAACAAAAATGTGCCCAACAGATTTGATTTGTCAACTGTGTGTTTGTCATTTCGAATTAGACTGTCTGGACTTCAATGAAACCATTTGTTTTAATTTTTACTTCAGTACTCAAATCATTTTATTCCTTTCGCTTTTGTGCATTATGATGCCTGATAATGTTAATGGTTTAGTGGTAATCCTTAGCATGTTTCATTCTCCTTACATGGAATGCTGATGTGCTTTTATACCAACCTTCACAATGGTTCTGAACTGACATAAAAAGATACATTAAGTGCGCAATACATCAAAAAAGATGAATTATTTTCTTTTACCTTCGAGACGGGACTTCTCAACGCAGTATTGAATGTAATTTGACTGATGAAAAATACTTGGGAACTGTTACCGAATTATTTCGGCAGGCCTGATAAGTCGATCTTATGCACCAAGCCTGCTTACTTAACTCGTAACCGGTTCAGAACCCTGCAATCACGGCTCACCACTAAAGCCAATTATACTCCCTCACACTGGTTTACCTTATGGGCGCGACTTATATTTAAAACAATGTAAAAGCAAAGTTACACCACGCACGTGGCCAGCCACCACCAATATCAACACCAACAACACCACGTTTCACAGCGCCCAGAGAAAAGCCATATCAACGACTAGCGACGCGCTATTTAAGGCATGTGGAACAAGAAGGCACATTCAACGCCTTGCAAACCGATCACCCCTAAGGGGAAGCAGCGAGGGTGCCACAACAGAAAACGTAATTAAGGTGCCACAACGAAAAAGAACGAAAACAATAAGTGACGGTGACAAAAATCAACAAGCAAATAAAATTTCGCTACAGAATTATCAGTAAAAAATGATCTGTTCTCTGGTGTATCTGAAAGGCTTGTTCAGAAGAAAGCCAAAACAGGACAATTCTAAACTGAAACAAAATTATTTGCCAACTGCTAACGTGACAACAGACTGTTTCCTCTCACAATATTTGTCTGGTGATATCCAAAAGGTCCGGGTTTTAAAGCAGTGTTTGCATAGTGATCATTTCTTGCACAGCTCATTGCTGTGTCAGAAACCTGGGTCAGAAACTTAAATTGCTTGTGAGCATTATGTGTTTCATATGCTTTGCCTGTAACGATTTTTAGCGAAGTCAAGTTTTTTTCATCCGTAAGTGCAGAGGCCCCGGCCAGCCTGGTTTTTTTTTTCTTGAATTCATTTTTGTTCGACGCAAAAGCCACAAGTTGCCGATTTGTCAGTGAGGCTTTTGTTTGCAGAGCAGTATGTTTAATTTACAATGCCTCATAAAACGACACCATGTAATCGTCCGTTGCCAGTTCGAACGTTAATATTTTTCCAATTTTATAGCTGACGCCAGCCATTTTACATGATAATACGAACAGTTTGTCAGGCAGAATTTTGTGTACAAGTTCAATCAATTTTGCAATGGATTTAGAAAAAGAAGTAAGTAAAATTTATGAAAATTTCAGTTTAGGAGTTTAGTAGCAAAGTGTTTTCATTAACATTGTAAAGTGTTTTGGAAAACTGTTGCATGATAAATTATTGATTTTGTTTAACGAATGCGTGATTGTAAAATGTAATTACCGTCTACCTGTCTTTGTTGCGAAAATAGTTACGAGAATTGGATTGTGGAGACATCACGTGTCTGGATGACTTTGTAGCCGGTTCAGGAGGTTTAGGGGATGTTTTATTTGGATACCACAAAGGGTTAAAGCAACAAGTTGCCATTAAAGTGTTTGAAGTGGCTGGTGGAGCTCAGGAAAAGTCATTAATTGCAGAAATGTAAGAATTGTCACATACAAAAACCACAATAAGTATTTATAATATAATATTCTTAGCTTTGGTTGTAAATTCTGTTGAATAATAAATCAATAAGCCGGCACATATCTCAGTGAGCTTTCAAAATCGCTGTTTGTCTCACTTAAACTTTCACAATCTTTTTGTCCTCTGAAATATTGATTTTGTTTAGATTTGTTTATAATTTACCACTTTTTATGTACTAAAATACTAGTTTTCACAAAAACACCACCGTAGTGATATGTTATTTAGCATAAAGGAAGAAATGGAACACTTACTGAAAGCAGATCATAAAAATGTCGTTCGAATTTTCGGCTACGTTCAATGGTCGTCTGCAATGGGAATTGTGATAGAATACTGTAAAGATGGAGATTTAGAAACTTTACTAAAGGATACATCCAAAGAACTGGGCCTTGCTTTGCGCGTTTGCATTTTATTCGAATTAGCATCGGCAATGAATTTCTTTCCCAGTTTGCCAGACAGACGTTTGATTCACAAGAACCTAAAACCTGGTAACATTTTTCTCACTGAAGAACTAAGCTGCAAATTGGCTGATTTCACTAGTTCAACTTATAGTATTTTAGCGAATGTGGATTCTTCAGCAGAAAACAAGAAACAAAAGCCAAATTTCACTCCCTACTACACCGCTACAGAAAAACTGAAGGAGCTCACCATTAAAGCGAGGAAGGAACACGACGTGTACGTTTTCGGCATATTATTGTATTGGTTTCTCGCTCGTAAAGCTCCTTACCCACGTCTGGCAGAAGAAGAGCGAAGGGAGCTATTAGAGGAATTCAAGAAAGGAAAAAGACCAGACTGCCAGGAAATACAGGATTGGATACAAACTTTGTTCGGTGAAGACCGAGAAATCGCAGAGCAACTCCAACTACTAATGAAGCAATGCTGGGATCAAGATCCAACAAAACGTCCCACAATGACTGAGATAAGGGAAGAATTGACAACGCAACTGGATAAGCAACAAACCACCAAGCTACTTTCTCAAATTTCTTTGACCTTGAATCAAATGGATTTAGACAAGTATCCCGGCGTCAGCGAAAGTCAACGCGTACCACTTCACTATTTTTCAACCCAGTCTGGAAGTTTTCATGGTAAAACATCGAAATATTTTTTTGGTAATAACGCCACGCTGTAAATAGCTCTTAGCACTATTTTTGAACATGTTGTTGTCCTTATAATGTTAACATGTGAGTGTTTGTCGATTGGTATGTGGCAAAAACACAAACTGGTTTTCTCACATGTTTTAACATTAATTTAGTGCCGTCCAGGCCAGGCAGCACCAAAAGACGGTCGAGCGAAACCGCTGACGGCGCACAAGCGGATCCGTCTCCTCAACGGGGGGGGGGGGGGGGGGGGGGGGGGGGGGGGGGGGGGTCTACCTCGAACAACCAGCAGCAACCAGGTATGAGATATTTTGACCAGCAGTAACTTGTAGTAATCGTAATCCTGTTAACAAATAGTGGTAGCAAATTGTCGATTGTTTTGTTACGGCTTGCTTTTATTAAACCTGATACACTTCCACATTACCTTGTAGTTTCCATGGTAGTTAAATATACATTAGTATAGAAATCATCCTGAACCATTGATGGAATTGCTCATTCACCGTTTTTACGTGCAGTCCTCTTCAAAACAGGTAGCCACGAAGGACTTTCAAACAAAACAGCAAACGAATCACAAAAGTATCATTCTTCTCCCCATGGTGAAATTCCAAATTCTAGCAACCAACAGCAACCAGGTATGGGATAAGTTGAGTCCTAAAGTTTGTAGTTGATCCTGACAACAGTATTAACTCGGGATTGGCGGACACAAGCTATTGCCGTTTTTCATCTAATTTTTTGTGATACAATGTCATATAATTTGTTTTGCATGTTTGAAATCCCTGTTAAAAAATCCCATTTTACTATTTTTAATTTACGTTCTTCAACTTTATAAAAACAACTGACACCTTGTTTCCATTTGATGGGAAATTCACCAATCTATCGCTCAATACAACTACATAGGCCTGTATGTTTTGTATTGAATGAAACATCGACACAAGCCCACAGCTACAAGACTCTTCGAATGACGGTAAAGGTTAAACTCACGCTTTAATATGGGCATGCGGCAAGGTCGTTACAAGGCGGGGCAATATATCTAATACGTCACAAGGTGGCGCAATATACATTACAGTTTTAAGAAACGTTTTACTGAAATTTGCTTTGATTGTAATGTTATTGCACGCGTATCAAACCTAGAATGTACAAATTCCGAACAGTTTTATGTCTGTTTATTGGTCTGGCACCAAGATCAATAAAGTTTCTCTGAAACGGCAAAGTGGTGGAACCTGAACTATTTATCCAAGCCAAGTTCACTTATCATGACCCTATATTCGTTTAAACAAATCAATATTGCAAACAACTACGTTACCTTCCAGGCATAATAAAGAAGACCATTTTGGCTTCGTGCCTAAGAAAGGGGTAACGAAAGAGGAAAGTGTAATTTTAAGAAATATTTTACATAGACCCAACATAGCTTTGTTTCTTGTTCGTCGTCGGTTTACCAGCAAAGTTGCCGCCCTCCTCTTTTGTCTTCATGCCCCCAAAAGTTTGCCAGTTGGAAATACACCATGTAGGTTTAAGAGCATTTGTACGCAATAATATGGCAAACTGCTTTGAAAAATAGGAAGAAATTCCTAAAGAAAACCACGAAAAAAAGTTAACAGGCGAACAGAAACACGTTTCTTTGAGCCTAAAATTTTTATTTTTAGGAAATTAACTTGTTTAACAAAACTTGTTTTGTTTAATTAAACTATTGCTAAATTACAATGGCTGTGCAGACTATTTTGTATTAATGTTTTGTTAAATTTTACTCAAAGCAACACTTTTTATTTGTTCATAGATAAAACTGACGAATTCAGTCAACAAAGTCAATTATACGTTGATTTATTGAAAGCAAAAAAGTATGACGAAGCATACGAAAGAACATCTTTCAAAGTTATTCGATAGTCCACCAGGGCCAACAGCAAAAATACTGAAAGAAAAAGCCACGAAATTAAAAAATGACGGCAAATATTTGGAAGCCATTCTGTTTTTTAGCATTGCCGCACATTTCTATGTGAAGAAAATTCCCGACCTCGCTGTAGCGAGAAGTGTACTGATGTGTGCATGGGAAATAAAAGGAACAATCGAACTTTTGATGAATAATTCTGGATTAACTCCGATGTCGGGAAACAGAGAAATCGTGCGCGACCACGTGATCCCACTAATGCGTGACATGATTCAGCAAATTCACGACCTTCAAATAAACGAAGAAATTCGATGTGAACAAGAGGTTCGGTGTTTGCATTACATTGAGTGGAGTCAAGGATACATCGGGGATTTGGCATCGAGGAAAACAACAATAGAACTTGGACTTGAACTTATGGAAACAAAGTTCGGCAATGAAAATTCGAAGTATCGAATCTACGGTTCCTTGTTGAACAACTTTGGTGCTGTTTGCTTTGAAACTTCACGAATAAATGAAGCAATCGAATATTACACAAAAGCAATCAAAGTTTACAAAACAGCAGAGGATTTAGCTGAGAAAGAACGACGAACATGTATTGCAAATAGCGTAAGAAATTTGCACATAATTGGAGCATGGTATCCAACACATTTAAAAGAAGAAATGAAAGCAAACGTGCGTATGTTTCGCTGCAATAAAACTTGGTTACCATTCACCTCTTAAATACTAAATATTGCGAAACTCTCCAACCAAAAAGGGTCACAGTATGCCAATTTATGTTCATCTTAACCAAAAAGGGGCGATATTTAAAAAAAATGTAATGTTAAACAGTCCAATGTAGTCAATACATCTCGTTGAACAGTAACAACTGTATAAAATGCAAACATTTTCAAACTTTGCCTAAGCACGTAACACTTTTCTCTGGACATTTTTTTCCCATAGTTTGGTTGCTTAATCGAAATGTGTGTTTACGCAGCAAGGCACTGCACCAATGAAATCGTCTGAGTCCATTGGCTACGTTGATGTGAGGCCATATCAATTTGGCTTCTATCCACCTAAGGCAACAAAAGTACATTCCCATGCAACTGTGTCCCAACATCACGAGAAACAATCCCAGTTGCAATCCTCAACAACGCAGATAAAAACAGATCCTGAACAAGTCAGTTTTGCGTATTATTACTTTATGCCCAACAATAAACACTCTTAATCAATTTTATCTTTTACCTCACAGAAATTATGTGTTCACACTGATTCACAAAGCATTGGACCAGAAGGAGGAACTCTCACAGCCGGTGGTTGTCTAGTTACAATTCCAGAAGGTGCCTGTGATGGGAAATGGAAAATTGTGATCACTTCACTTTATGGAAACGACGACTCAAAGGTCCAGTAACATGCTGTAGTCGGTTAACATGTTTAACTGGTTTTGCTTTAACATCCAATGTTTACTTTTACATTTTTGCCAAGCAAGACGAAAGTCTATTAAACAGTTCATATCGGACTGTTGTTTTTATTTTTGTGAAGGTTGATGAAGCAAGTAAAGTGTATGATTTGATCAACCGACTCACACCCATGTTGAAATGTAAACCAGAAGGTTTCAAGTTCACAAAACCCATAGAAATCAGACTTCCTACATGTTATCGGAATGTCGAAGCATCTCCTGTTTCTGTCAAAGTATATAAAATGCTTTATTGAGTAAATAAGTGATTATTGTCACTGCAAGGCATTGATCTATTTTCACAAACTTTATCATAATTCAATTCATAAACATTTCATTAAAGTCTTTGTTATTTTTTTTTTCTTTTTGATAAAGATTCGCCACAAAACAATCGAATCGGACTGGAAGGTTCAGACACAATATTCAATGGATCAAACAACGCGATCGTTTTGCTTCCAAACCGACCACTTTAGCATGTATGGCATTACACCCAGATTGGTATAATACATGAATGTCTATATTACTAATTAAAACATATTTTGTATAGCTATGATGTGATCTGCACTGTTGAAAAGTTTTTTGGTTTGATGAAAGAGACGGCAATCATCTTGGCAGTTCCTTCTTACGAGGAAGACATGGTATCAGAAATTGTCGCACATGTGTTTATTTGTGACAACGTTGAGCCAGCAAAAGATGTGACGCCCCTTAACTTGGTTTTCGACATGATTGTTTTGCTGAAGTTAGTACTTAAGACAAGATCTGTGTTTTGTTAAAACGTATTTTGCATTGCCCTGTAATATGTAGTCTGGTGAGAGTCTGTCTGTTCGTTGTGTTTAGTGGTTATTATACTCGTTTTACCAGCGAAATAAAAATACTTGGAATTTAAATTGAAAATAATTTGGATTAGTGCGCTTGATGTAGAAGATTCTAGTTGTAAATAATTATACTAAACTCGTGTTTTCTGCAAATTTAAATCAGTATGTGTTTTAAGTTGGGTAATGCAATAGTTGTAATATTGGTTTCGCTGCAAAAATCGTATTCTCAGTTTTTTTAAATCTATTGAAGCTTAAAATTGTATGGAACTTGGGTTGAATATGATTAAACCAAAATGAAATGAAGATGTGAATAATTAAGTTTACAATTATGTCAATGCAGAAACCAAAGACAAGATGTCCAAATCCAAGTAAGTGCAGGAAACGCAGTAGCAAACCCTGTGGAACATCTTGCTACACTAGTCAATATTAGAGATTCCTGGCAGTTTCGCCTGACAAGGCCGGACGGCGAAAACTGGAAATATGGGATTACGGAGGTGAAACTGNATGGGATTAAGGAGATCAAATTGGAGATCAGTTTTAACAATCCAAATCTGCAGGATATCGTCAAGTCTGTTTTCTTAGAGAAGCGTCATTTAAGTGAGTAACAGATAATGCTTGTTTCTAACACTCTCAACCTGTTCAATTATAAGTCAACATTACAAAAACATCACACAAAATTACTGATAATAAATCTTTGTATGTGTGAAATTCGCGTTGCATGTTGTGATTAGAGTTCTGTTGGTTATTAGAAGGCATCGGTTTGGGTAAAACATTTTAAACGTCGGAATTTCATGGTTGAAAACTTGCGGAGTTTTAGCTGACGTAACTTGTGTCTTGGGCATCCAGTTTAGTTTACAACACTACAAAATACCCATGTATTCAATTCTATTATAAAACTATTTCTATCTGATAACCGTTTTTTTTTCTGAATTTGTAATTTTGAGTAAATTTGTTTAAATGTGACAACCTTAATTTCTATCTTTAGCTCCAACCGGACCGAATCAAGTGACAAACATTGATGCGAGAGGAGGTTCGTTAAGATTTTAGAAGAAAAAGTCTTCATGCCAGAATATTTCGTTTTTTAACATTTTCCCTATTTATCCTCTCAACAAACGTACACTGAAGCAAACATAACACTCGTAACAAAATAATTATAGCAAATTGCTGCTAACTGATTCTTACATGAATTGTATATACTCGTGATTACGATTTATTCTGGTAGGAGTAGACCTGTAGCATATTGTGACAAAGTGAAGTCCCTCACCTTCAAAAGTTTTTGGCGGCCCGCGAACCACTTGGAAATTATGTGTTGTACTCGAGGCTTAATAACGTGTGTAAACATGATGCATTAATTCCACAGTTGTCATTGACAGAAATGAATGTAATGTTGTTATGGAGAGGTATATAATGGCCTTTTTAGGTACGGTGTTCAACGATTGTGATTGTTACACTGTATTTTTTGCGTGTGTCATTGTACACCATTATGTTTGTACATGTACTTCTGGTTTCACTCTGCTTTAGTGCATTTCTGTTGTTCAGGGTTTTTTCATAACAGATTTTTAATTATGTGGGGGGGGGGGGGGGGGGGGGGGGGCAGATTTTTAATTATGTTAAGGGCGTAAGTAGAATAAGCAATTTGCATTTCGAGCATGTTTGTGGTTAAAATATTGCCACCCTCGAGTTACTTCGAAGTTTTTTCTTTGTACCTTCACGACAGGCCCCACGAGAATTAGGAGCAGCCAGTGCGCCGAACCTGGGCCAATAAATATCAAAACTAAAGTAGGCAATTACGTTTTAATGTTTAGTGTTTCTATGTAGCTGAAAAGTTTTGTTGAAATTGCCCATTATTTCTCTCTTTTGATGCAAAATATAACAAATCTAATTATAACTACTGTTTGAATGGGGGACCAGAAAGTTTCTTGCTCCAGCACCGTTTTTTTTTTCTCCGTTCTTCGTGATGTATTTACTTTTCTACAATTTGTCAAGAGAAAGTTCGACATGATGCATATTATATAACTGTCAGCCACTTACAAGGATTTTATTTAAATACGTTCGGTCACAATGCAACACTTGCAAATGAGCAGATTATTGAGCAGCGAACGCCATGATTTTGCAGTTAGTTGTTACGGCTTGCTTTNAATGGGGGACCAGAAAGTTTCTTGCTCCAGCACCGTTTTTTTTTTCTCCGTTCTTCGTGATGTATTTACTTTTCTACAATTTGTCAAGAGAAAGTTCGACATGATGCATATTATATAACTGTCAGCCACTTACAAGGATTTTATTTAAATACGTTCGGTCACAATGCAACACTTGCAAATGAGCAGATTATTGAGCAGCGAACGCCATGATTTTGCAGTTAGTGCCAATGCAAAAGATATATTACGCGCAAATGTCCCAACATAACGATTTACAAACAAAAACGACCCTGCCCTGACATCTAGCGAACGATCGCAAATCAAATCCCTACTGACTGTCCCAAGTGAGTGCGACAACAAACATTTTCTCCGGCCGAACGCGCCAATCACGACATCACACATTGTTTCTCTGTTACTACCCAGCTAAACAAGTCTAGACATGAGTACTTATCAGCAGAGAATGTCAGTTACAGTGACTGACTGCAAAACAGATCGTTCCATAGAGTTGCGACTGTTCCAAGCGAACAAGACGACTTTGTCATTTTTTGGATGGATTCCTCTGCTTTTGAAAGTTATGATTCACATTGTTTAACTTTTGAAATGCATGATGTCAATGAAACTAAACAACAAAAGTAATTTATTTACACTGCTGAGATCAGAATTTATAATAAGATGATCAATGTGACCTTATTGGTGAAAATTTATCGAACGTAATCCTTATGATCTGTTACTAATTGCTCTGGAGTTTTTAATTAGCTTATGTAAGAAAAATGACAAAACCCAGGAAATTGTTTGGACAAAATAGCTGTTAAGAATCTTGCTAACTGCTCACGAAACAGCACATGAGTACACAAACTGTTTGCTCTCACAATATTTGTCTGATGGTATTCAAGGTTCGTAGAATTATAGCAGTGTTTGACAATTAATACTTGATACTAAGCTTACTTTCTGGCATATTCCATTCAACACCCGTAACTTATACTAAATATTGACCACCGTATGTTTCTTTAACATTTAAAAACATAAAATTGTTTGCCTCACTTGGTGCAAATTTCGATGACAAGTAAAATTGTTTGGCAGCAGAATCCAGGAGAGGGCGCTGTGGATCCACGTATTCACAACATTTCCCGTTAGTTGATGACTAAACGTCTATTGTTTGTGTTTGGCAAGTTTAATTAGTTTCTCCCGATTTTACTTTTGTCGTCGACAATGGTGGATTGGGAGGTATATTATTTAACTACATGACATTGGTTATGCTGCTTATCAATATAAATCTTGTGATGCAAAACTCAGCGTAACAAAAACTGGCCTTGCAAATGAACTTCTTACGTCAAAAATGAAGTGTTTCTGCATATAGCCTGTGCCGTTCGCTTAACTGTACTTGGAGCGGTTTAATATCTGTAATCTTACGCACATTAATTCAGTGGAAAGTCAATATTTGTTAAGCGGCAACTGACACTTCAAACAAAACCAATAGGCACCGGGACACATGATTAGCAAATACCCTCTGTGTGTTAGTGATAAATTCTTTGAAAAAAATGAATCGTCATTAAATATCAAATTTTCTTTCTATCATTTAAGTTTGCTTAGAACCTGGTTTCATAAATTGTCAGTTCCGAATAAAGATAAGAGTCTTAATGAATTTAAGTAACAAATGGATATGAGCATAGCATATGTGGTGTATGAGGGAAATGAATCAAATAGGAAATGGACGATGCCAGTTGGCAATATATTTAAAAAAGCTGGGGGGGGGGTTCTGGTTTATTACTGCGTTTACCATGCCTTGCGGTTTAAGTTAGTTCTATGTTAAGAAAGTGAGTTCTTCGGTTGACGAATATCAAGTGATGACGTCACTTCTCACGTGACCGTCTCGGGCAACTCCAATAAGATTTCGCGGGCCGATTTGTAAGATCAGTGCAGCGTAAAGTTGTAGCAGTTGAATGATTTCTTTGTTGTTATGTCTTAATGACTTTCGTGTTACCTTTGCTTGGCCAATGCAGCTTTACAATTCGCAATGCCTTATAAAATCGACGCCTCATTATATAAAACAATTTAACCGGACATAAATTTTAGACATTTCGTCGTGGTTTGTTGTGTAACATTTTACTTTTTTGCAATATGATGCAAAATCAGCATCTATTTGATCTTTAAAGAATGGTTTGAACNCGTAAAGTTGTAGCAGTTGAATGATTTCTTTGTTGTTATGTCTTAATGACTTTCGTGTTACCTTTGCTTGGCCAATGCAGCTTTACAATTCGCAATGCCTTATAAAATCGACGCCTCATTATATAAAACAATTTAACCGGACATAAATTTTAGACATTTCGTCGTGGTTTGTTGTGTAACATTTTACTTTTTTGCAATATGATGCAAAATCAGCATCTATTTGATCTTTAAAGAATGGTTTGAACTTAACTGAGAAAAATTAACCCGCTAGCATCTGCTGTCAATTTGAAGGAAAGCTAATATTTGTTTAATTCCTGGTGATATCAGCTGTTTTCACAGTCACAGGTTGTCAGGCAGAAGTTTGTGTAAAATTTTAATGAGGGGGGGGGGGGGGGGGGGGGGGGGGGGGGGGGGGGGGGGGGGGGGGGGGGGGGGGGGGGGGGGGGGGGGGGGGGGGGGGGTGGCTACAACGACATAAATAAAAGAGAAATGTTACAAGTTTAAGTCGTTTTTATTGCAAATTTATTTTATCAACTTGGCAATGTTTTTATTTGTTAATTGGAAAAATGTGATGGTTATTTTAATACTAAAACAGTTTTGAGAACAGGATTTTGATGACTTAAATTCGTGGTTGGTTTGAGACGTTTCGTGGATATTTTATTTGAATCCAGAACAAGTAAAAATACCAGATCGAGTTTAAGCAAGACCACCAAGCTACTTCTCCAAACTCTGACGACTTTGACTTAAATGGATTTGAACGATCAACAGCAAGTCAGCGAAAATCAACCGGTTACTATGAACAGATCGCCACCCAGAACCAAGAGATTTCAAGGTAAAATAACAAACAAAAATGT
>QLIY01001768.1:4128-28921 GCA_003260075.1 Phallusia mammillata
AAATGTTAAAATGTACTTAAAAGTCAGGAATTTAGGAAAAAATATAGATATACTATGAAACTGATGTACCAACGGAGACAATTTCTAGTAGTTACCTACAACCGCGTCTATACCATGAAACGTAAAGAGGTAAACTGGCGGCGGGCAGGTTAAAGCACAAGGTTACTGTTTCGTTTTGCAGTGTGTGTGCGCGCGTAACAATACCTGTTTGTTACTAGTTGTCTAACAATACGCGTTAAATACAGAAATAAAAATCCGCGTCTCTCTCAAGAAAACACAGCGTTCGATACTACGTGGGCACGTGGGAAGTTTCATTTGCTTTAACTGTGTACCTAATATGGAAGGAATTAACCAACAACAAAAAGTCGGATGTCGTGAGATATAAAAACGTTTTTACAGTGGCATTTTATTTTCAAATTCAAAAAAAGGTCTTTAAAAGGGCGGCTCCCAGTGTTGTTTTTTTCTGTGACAATTTGAAATTGGTCCAAATAGTTTTTAGAGTGACAAAGGTTGGCGACCCGTGATATATGTGCTTATTGTTTCAAGGATAGTGAGAGTAGTAAGCTAAGCCTATAATAAACTTAACAGAAGCCTACACAGAAAGTTAATTAACAAGGATCAGAGTATCGTATCTAATGTTTTCTCGTGTCGCTGTCCGTGTTACTTCTGAATATTCTAAATTTATTCCGCAATAGAAGCAATTGGATCGCAAAAAAGGTTAACCCAACGGTTCGCATATTTCCTGTGATTGGCTGAAAAAACCCTGTTGTTCGAATTCGGAAACATTTTGGAAATATGCCAACGGTTCTCAAACTGGGGTCCGTGGTCCTTTAGGGCTCCGTGAGGCAATTTTGCGGGGACCGCAAAAAGCTGGAAGTAATTATATGTTCTAATTTAGCGTCAGTTTGTGCAACTAAATAAGTTTAAATCAGGGGTGTCCAACACGTGGCACGCAGGGGATTTGAAAATGGCACACAAGCTTTTGCAAATTCAGATGATTATATTCTCACTTCAGAAAAAATCAGTAAAGTTACACAACCCACTAATTAAATTGTTCGTTTTTTGACAAAACCCCCGTGGCAAACTATTTGTATCTTGTGTCGCATAAACATAATAAAAGGTTTTTGGAGTATCATAAATTGAGCCCGTCACGTTAGGACGTTTAAGAAATGGTATGGAAAAAGTACCAAACAGTGGCACGCGAGTATATTCTAAAACAAAATTTGGTACGGCGGTGTGTTCGAGTTGGACACCCCTGGTTTAAATCAAAGTGAAATTGAGAATCGACCGTCTCCTTTATTGCATGCCAACTAACAAAAATGCAATTGTTTGCTCACAATGGTAATGTTTTTGTCTTGTCTGTAAAGTCAGATTTCGATCATTGTTACGCAGAATTTTACATAACTAGCTAAAATCCTGCAATCAATTTTCCTTTTTCTGAAAAACACATTCAGGCTTAAGGACCACAAGCCCTCGAAATAATGGCAAAGAGACCGTTTAGAGAAAATATCGAAAAAGTTTGAGAACTACTGGGTTAACGCAACTGAGATAAATTTTGTCAGGGATTGTGTATCATCAAATATGGCAACCCTACCCTAGCCTACATGTTTTTAGTCGTACCTAATAGAGGCTAAAACAGCGTTAAGCATTTAACAACAAGTATACGCAAAAACAAGTTTTCGGCCAATCATTTATTTCCCAAAAGTTAATTTGTGACTAAAATTTGCTTAAGGTGTAGCTTAAGGTACACATGTGGTTTAAAGTTCGAGTACAACAAACAAGAACACATCAGCACCAGAGCAAGGTTTAGCGCTTACACAATAAGGTTGTAGCATTACCATATGTATAGTATAGTTTTGATTTGAAATGTGCATAAAATTGACATGTCAACCTTGGTGCGTATGCTAGCCCAAAACGCAAAACGCAAAAAAGACGAAAAGCACAGAGCGTTTTAAATTCGACGTTGTTCGGTTATTTAGTGATGAAATTTCCATTGTACACAACTAGCAAACGCTAATTTCCAAACAGAGAAAAAAAGCAGAGAAAAAAGAAAAAAAATCCTAGAACCAGTTTTTCATGAAACTTTAGTTTCGTCGAAAAATACATGTATATGTGATTGCATTTACTGATGCGGTTCAAAGGCTGTCGAAAAAATGCCCCAAAATGTATCGAGGTATACACAAAGTATTAAAAGACGTTTTCACAGGATATATTAGCATGCTAAAAGTTTAAGTATGAATTTGCAGTGTAATTAGATGTATTTTTTACGAATTCAAGAATTTCTGCAAGCACCATTAATGCAGCCAATTGATTTGCTGGACAGATAATAACCGCAATTTTTATTGGTTGTTATTTGCGCCATGTGAGGTTAGAAATTATTTTTTTTACTTTTACCGTTTTAAACAACTGATTGTGAAAGCAAATAAAGAGTGATCTTGTAAAGAGTGTTACTTTGCTTGACGCTACCTGAGCATTGAAGTACATAAAATTACGTTAGTAGGCAAAAAGGCTTCCTATTTAAAAACTGGTGGTGAGGAGCATGTTAAAAAAAGGTTGGAAGGATATAGCCTTAGTCTGCAATTCAAAGTCATAAGTATCGTTCACTTAGGCAAGAACCTAAAAATATAGAAATGACATTTACTCAAATTTTCGATTCACCTAAAGACACTTGGATTAAATGGTTTTCTTCATCAAATCTAGGTGTACTTTCTACCAATACCTGGAGTTTCCACAAGAGGGCGGTGTAACCAATGCACCATACCGGGGCCCATTAGAGTAGAGGGGACCATGAATATTAAAGTTGAAAATTCAAATTGAGATGAGCAATTTTGTTTGAGTCTATTTTTGTTGGAGTAAATCTAATTAAAATATTGGTGCTGATCGCTGTGTATAGCATTTTTTGTACAAATATGGCAGGGGTGCAGTCCGCAGTTGTTGTTTCAAATTTCGCAGCGTATGGCCCGCCATAATTGGAAGTATAAGGTTTTGGGTTTTGGCGTCTTGCGACTTAACGCAAAAGCTTTCCCATTGTAGTTTATTACCCGGTAAAAAGAAAGAATTTATGGTGCTGACACAACAAATACCACATTTTTCCTTAAATGCCGTATATTTGATGTTATAATTGTCCGGTTAAAAATTTTGCAAACAAACGTTGGTCCGCGGGCGTCTGCAAATGATAAAATATGCCCCCATTAAAAAAAGTTTGGACATCTCTAAAATATATGCTGATCTAGATATAACCTAACGTTGCCAATTGTAACGTTTAAGCCTAAGTTGTTTTGTTTTTATTTCAAATTTCAAATCCCTAGATTGGGCAGGATTGAGGCTCTAATGTTTGTTTACTGCGATTAACCGCAATTTTGTTCATCGACCATCAGCCAGTTTATACGTACTGACAACCAATTGGCCGTATCCAAGCAACGTGGTTACCAAAGGATTGGTCTTTGTATAGTTCACACAATTTTGGGCCAAATTGATTTTATATTGAATAGTTAGGATTGAAATGAGAATGGGAAACCTTGATTAAAGTGTGTCGTCCTAAATAAAACTAAATAGGTTTATAAGGGGACAGCAACAGGCCGAATTAGGACTTTATTGTACGATGAAAAAACGAAAAGCTGTAGAAGTTATTTTACTCGATGTTAAAATAAAGCACTTAGATTAGACAGAAATAGGCCTACCATATGTCCTCTTTTTGGAGGACATGTCCTCCTTTTTAAAAAAAACAGGTTGTCCTCCGAGGACTAAAAAAGTACCCAAATGTCCTCCTTTTCAAAGAATTTCTGATTCACCAACTACATAAGTGACAATTACGCCTTTGAAAACAGCCAAATATTAATCTTCAGCTTATTTTTTAAAGAATACAGGTGAATTTTATTTTGGTAGTTTAGTGTGGTGATGTGATAAACGTTAAACTTTATCCGAATTATAATTCAATACCGTCTAATTTCTAAGGCTTTTATTTTTTTTTGGGGGGGGGGGCTTAATTTTTTTTCATGTTCTATTCAACAATGTGGCCTCCTTTTTGGGGATAGAAATATGGTAGCCCTAGACAGAAAGTGTAATGAATTTGCTCCATCTAATGCAGTGGTCTTAAAACTCGAGGCCGTGGCCAACTGAACATCATAATGTTGGTGGGCCGCGCCACACTTACTAATTTAGTTATGTTGGTGGGCCGCGTAATGTTGGTGGGCCGCGTAATGTTGATAGGCCACGTCACACTTACTATTTTAGTTATCCTATGGCGTAGGTTGAAAGTACCATATTTAAGTTATTCAGCGACCAAACTATTAGAAAGCAGTTATTTATTTGACAATAAAACTGAAAAAAAGGGATGATGAAACACACAACGCAGGTACAGATCATTAGGCTGTCAAAAAACTTAACGAAGCCAACTTTATGATCAGTTGGCTATTGTACTACTGTTGTTAAAGTACATGTAAGTTTGGTTAACACATGGAGACATTAGTTATTTTTATTTAATAGGTTTATAACGTGCAAATACGCGGTAGTCAGTAAACTTAACTGACCCTTCTGTACGTTTCACTGGGTGTATATTGTTAGAAACGTTTGGGTTGCGACGTCGGGAATCAACAAGAAAGACATATTGCATTGTAATGTGACGTTGTTTCCCCTGACAATTTACGTCTGTTGCATCACAATGAGCTGTTTACAATCACATGGGTCGATTTTGAATTTTTTCCGGGTATGCCATGTTATATGACGTCATAAAATACCAAATATATTTCTTGCGGTTACATACGGCGAGACTACGTTAAGCTTGCAGTATGAGATTTACACAACGTAATTAAGCTAGGTTTTTCTGCGGCTGTTTGTGCATGGTAACACCACATTGCACATGACAAAAATGCGTTCGAATTGCCTAAATCGGCGGGGTGGCGGAAAAGTAAAAAAAGGGGGGGGGGGGGGGGGGGGGGGGGGGGGGGGGGGGGGGGGGGGGGGGGGGGGGGGGGGGGGGGGGGGGGGGGGGGGTCGTCACTAACGCAAATTACATGCTTTACCGTGTGTTCATTTAGTAGCCATCTAAACAAAAAACTTTTTCCCGCAACAAAGCGCACAGGCATTTGGCCTTGACCACTGGTTCTCAACCTTTTTACTATGTGACCCCATTTAGATATTTTCTAACACCACGCGACCCCTTTACACACGCACGTAAGAAGTTTAACTACCAGAATGTGTTGATTGTGCTCATCACACATTTGCAATCTAACGTTTTCTAACCATTTCACTATTTCGTGTTTTTTTATTTTAAGAAAACCCAAAAACCGCAAGGATAGAACTAACGTTAAACTTGTTTATAATGTGGTTGGGGAGGTAATACCAAGGGTAGCGAGTCCACTCCTCTCGTAAGCGGGCGACAGTTCCTGTACCTCTTTTAACAACCACATTGTTGTACTGTTTACTACCCTTTAATGTTTTAATTTCAACGCTTCTCGAAGGGGAGAATTTTTTATCAATTCATTTGTTGTTCGCATTAACCGCCATTGAAATTAATTTTGTTTGTTACGGAGTAGTATTGGGTAGAACCATTGTTAAAAAGCGTAGAACACAACTACATTTGTCCGATTTTTGGTATGCGGCATATATGCATACAATGCAAAACGATTTGAATCAAGTTTCATGGTATTTTAAAACCCCGAAGCGTTTTTTTTAAACAAGTTTTTATATCGTGATTTATCAATCTCGTTATGCGGAATTAAGAAGTTGTCGCGGACCGCCTGGAAAAGTTTTGCGGATCCCTAGGGGTCCGCAGACCCCCGGTTGAGAACCACCGTTCTAAACAGGGGGGGGGGGTAATGCACACACTAGTTACGATACAGTTGCTTACGGTTTTAAATGACTAAGTTACTAAACGCCATGCTGTCGCAAATCTACCTTACGTCAGAGCATACAATGCGGCCAAATAGGAAAATGTTGCGCGGCCCACTTAATATTATCTCGCGATTTAAATGTGGGTGGCCACTGCTTCGAAATAACCATTTAATCAACCACTGTAAATGAAATAGGTTTAACAACAATGCAAGCTGAAGGTACACAAGTGGATTTGGGTCCGAGTAATAAATAAAAACTGGAGCACCAGAGCAAGGTTTAGCGCCTACACAAAAGAGTTTGTAGCTTTACCAAGCATATGTATAGTATAATTTTGATTTGAAGTGAGTATAAAATTGACATGTAAACTTCGTATTTAGGGTGCGAACTGCTAGCCAACTTACAAAACGCAAATATCCAGATTACATAGAACGTTCTGAATTGCTTAAAATCGTTAGCCAAACTGGTAACAGTCGGTAATGCCAGGGAAGGATCATTTGAAGTGTATGTTTTTCTGCTTTCAGCCGTTCGCCGAAACAACTCGGATGAAACAAAACTATATGCGCCGAAGCCTATTTTTTCCAGCGCATGGTATTTTGTCAGGTAACGAGAAAAATTCTAATATCAAGGCTAACATAGTTCTTGATAGTTCACGCATAGAATTAATCAAATGGGGGGGGGGGGGGGGGGGGGGGGGGGGGGGGGGGGGGGGGGGGGGGGGGGGGGGGGGGGGGGGGGGGGGGGGGGGGAAAAAAGCAAATTTTGTAATGAATTCAACTGTCATACGAGACGAGAGTACGGTTTGGTGTTTCAATCAAGCAAGAGAAAGATGATTGGCGAAAGTAATTACGCGACTAAAATGCATTTTAAATCAAAGTTAGTTGTTTGACCGGGGACCCTCAAGACCCAACGCATGCTGGTGTGCCGCCTGAATTCGATGTTGTTCTATTACTTAATAATGAAATTTAGCTTGCACACAACTAAACGCTAATTTCCAAACAGAGAAAAAAAAGAAAAGCGGAGAAAAACGAAATCCTAGAACCAGTGTTTCATGGATCTTTAGTTTCGTCGAAAAATGTATGTGGCTACGTTTACTGCTGCGGGGGGGGGGGGGGGGGGGGGGGGGGGGGGGGGGGATGCTGTCGAAAAAATGCCCCAAAATGTGTCGAGGTACATAAAGTATTAAAAGACGTTTTCACAGAATATATTAGCATGCTAAAGTATTGATTTGCTGTGTTATTAGATGCATTTGTTTACGAATTCAAGAATTTCTGTCTGCACTGCTTTAATGCAGGCAATCGAGTTGCTGGTCAGATAACAGCCGCAGTTATTAAGATGATTTGATCCCTATACTGAGAAAAATAACGGTGTTGACCGACTTCTTTGTCTACAAAGGATGTTTTGCTTACCACTAGCCACTCGCCCAGTTTGTTATTTGTACTAAACGGACAAAGAAATAGTGAATTTATGCTTTGTCAATTTTTGGTTATTTGCAGCTGCGTCTAGTTCAAAACCACTGATCATATTTTTGCATTATGTTCGCTTTCTTTCGCAACGGTGGTTTTGGCCGGACAAAAATCTTTTTCGGCATATTTCTGGCCGGTGCAGCTTATTTGTCGATTCATGAAGCAAGCATGATGCTTCAAAATATGTGTGAAGGCGAGGAGTTACCGCGGAGCAAAGATGCAACGAGGTGTGTGTTTGTTGCCGGAACTAAAATGTTAAATAAGCTGCAGACTGTGCACACTGTTTCGACCTATTGGGTTTTATCATTGCATTGAAACACATTTGCTGTATGAGTTATAATCACAGTGAGGAGTTACACTAGCGGCTAGCCCTATACCGGTGCTCTTTAACCATTTCAGCGGGACGGAACCCTTTAGGTATTTGTAAAACTTGCGAAACCCTACCCAAAAATCATCTTAACACATGAAATAAAAGTAGGCTACATAATTATAAAAAAACATGCATTTTTACCTAACATGCCCCAAGCACATATATTATAAAAGTAACTGCAATAAAATGATTTACCGAAACGTGTTGCTTGGATCGGTCGTTTCTACATAGGTTTGAATTGTTACAACAAACCTCGGGTAACTACTCGAGAGTTCCGCGGTACCCCACTGCCATATACGGTCTATGTCTTGTCACCATCAGCTGCACTAATAAAAGAGGTCGCAACAGTGTGCATTATCTGCAGCTTATTTCATGTAATGGGTCCATGCTTTTATGCAAAACGTTAGAGCTCTATACAAGTTGTAAAATGCCTTTTTTAAAAGATTGTTACAACAAAGCAATTATGCCAGTCTACCACAAGGTCTTTAAAATCACCAGCCAAGGACGTCCAGAACAAAATTGACAGAAAACTTGTGTATATTAAATACATGCAATTGCAGCTGTCTGCACATTTGCTATTTTCTTCAGTGCATCCACACGATAAACTGGGTCTTATAGACGTTTTTCCCTCATTATTGCAACTCCATGTGTAAAACAATTTTTAGATAAATTTAAGCATAGATTCTGATTACTTGATAAATGTTTGAAATATTCCGTTTCCAAAAAAAGTTGGGAACCTCTGCAATTTATAGTCTCTTTAGATACAAATAACAGGGCCCTCTGTAAAAAGCACGTGACATATTTATACTTTAGCATGAATCTAATTTTGATACACGCTTGGTAATTTTTCCATATCATAGGAAATGGATACAACCGAACCAGGGATTATTGAATCGATCCAAGGTCTTTTGCGAAAGTGAGTGTAATTTCAAGATTAGAGTTTAGTTTCACTGCATAAAATTGGCATTTTCTGAAATCAGGTGACTGCTTTGTTAAATCGAAGTTTATTTTCTACAGCATCATACATCGGATGTTATGCAGAGTTGGAAAAAGCAATTCAAACGCAAAGAGTGATGTTCCAGTTTATGACCCCAAACTGGTGTATTTCATTTTGCCAATCAAAGTAAGTGACGTATTAACATTTTTAAAACTATTTTTTGTCAGTTTTTGTTTCTATTTACCCGGTATTTATTACATAGTGCGTGAGCTAAACCCATATCACAGTAAAAACTACGATTTGTACGATTAAATTTGTTTTAGTGCCTAAATGAACGACAATGCACAACTAATCGTCGTTAAATTGGCCCCTCCCAAATTTTCAAAGTTGTGCATTGATAAACTTTAATTTAGTGTAGTTTAGTCCCTCATCTTTGTGGTTTCGTCTCTCAACTATCAAAGGAATATATGAATTACCAAAAATGACTTTTGTCACCAAGTTGTAAGCCGAAATGTATAATTTTTTGATTTATGCAGACATGGAATAAATCAATAAAGCGTTTGGCTGTCCCGTCGAACTACAGTTTGGCAAGTCACGTTTTTGGTAACAACACGCCGAGCGTTAGCACAAAGTTGTATTAGACAACAAATTATTTGGCCAAATCCCAAAATTTTTGGCTGCCTACGCCACTGAGCTTTTGTAAGTATTTTATCCTACAAGGTTGTTGCGACATGTTTTATTAAACGTTACCACAATGGTGTTTGCCATTATCATTAAAACTAGAATTAAACGTGCCAAATTTATATCGATTTAATTGTACAGCGTTTAATACGAATTGAAAAGGTGTAAATGGGATTTTGGATTATGTGTATATGGTCGTGTTGTAATCGATGGAAGTCAAATGGTAGTGAAACCGCATACTAACTCTGCACTAAATGAACGACACAGGAAGGCATCAAATGTTAAATATGTGATAAACTGGAGCAGTGTACACGTCTAAAATGTGTAGATTCACCTAGGAATTATGTGAGAACAGCGGGGTGTTTGACTACAACATTTCAGTTGTTCACAAAGCGTAAAGATAGTCATCGGTTCAAGTCCACCTTGGTTCCGAAGACTGATTACTGTAACGATGATTGAAAACTCTTGCTTTCTAGCGTAACCCAATTGCGTTGGACAGATTTCTTGCGGCCAAATAGGAAAATATTCGGATAAACCTCACAGAAAAATAAATGAGCTTTTGCTGCCAAGCATTATGTATAAACGAGTCTTCCAGTCTTCCAGCAGTTTTATAATAAATACTCGACGTTTTAAACTCCCATACAAGACACCTCCACCAGGTTAATGGCATATCTTGCAAGACAAATTTCTTAAAAAGCAAAAATTGCAACAAAGAAACAGCAATAACAAGATCGTGCGACTTTGACGGAGTGATAAAATATGGTGCAAAAGCGGCCAACAAATTGTTATCCAGTCGATTATTTATAACGTCCGATTAAACTGCTGGATAGGAAATACTCGTTTATTCAATGGGGGGGGGGTGGGTCCACGGTGCATGAAAGGTTGAGAACCACGTACAGCTTTAAAACATTTGTGGAGTCGTTATATGTTATTTTTACAAAACGGACAAAAAATAGTGAATCTCATGTGCTTTGTTAATTTTTGGTCACTTGCAGCTGCGTCTAGTTTAAAACCACTGATCAGATTTTGCAGTATGCTTGCTTTGTTTCGCAACGGTCGTGCTGGCCGGACAAAAATCTTTTTCGGCATATTTCTGACCGGTGCTTCTATTTTGTTAATTTACCACACAAACATAATGCTCCAGAATATGTGTGAAGGCGTGGAATTGTCGTGGAGCAAAGATGCAACGAGGTATGAGTTTATTGTGGATTACAGTTACTAACAAAAGCCAAACCTAAAAAGTTGGATAAGCTGCAGACAGTACACAATGTTTCGACCTCTTGGGCTTTATCGGTGCATTGAAAAACATTTGCTGTATGAGTTATAACCACAGTGTGGAGTTACACTAGCCCTCTGTGCCCTGTATATGTCTTTTGTCACCCGCTGCACTAATAAAAGAGGTCGAAACACAGTGCATTATCTTCAGCTTACTTCATGCAAAGGGTCCATACTTTTATGCAAAACTATTAAGCTCTATACAATTTGTAAAATTCCTTTGAATTAAAGATTATTATAACAAAGCAATTATGTCTACCACAAGGGCTTTAAAATCACCAGCCACGGACTCCCAGAACAAAACTGACAGAAAGCTTGTGTATACCAAATACATGCAATTCGAGATGTCTACACATTTGCTATTTTCTTCAGTGCATCCACACGATAAACTGGGTCTTATAGACGTTTTTTCCCTCAATATTGCAACTCCATGTGTAAAACAATTTTCAGATAAATTTAAGCATAGATTCAGATTAGTTGATAAATGTTTGAAATATTCCGTTTCCAAAAAAAGTTGCAATTTATAGTCTCTTTAGATAAAAATAGCAGGGCCCTCTGTAAAATGCTATATTTGTACTTTAGCATGAATCTAATTTTGATACAAGCTTGTTAATTTTTCCATATCATAGGAAATGGATACAAACGAACCATGGATTATTGAATCGATCCAAGATCTTCTGCGAAAGTGAGTGTGATTTCAAGATTAGAGTTTAGTTTCACTACATAAAATTGGCATTTTCTGAAATCAGGTGCCCGCTTTGTTAAATCAAAGTTTGTTTTCTACAGCATCATACATCGGATGTTATGCAGAGTTGGAAAAACCAATTCAAACGCAAAGAGTGATGTTCCAGTTTATGACCCCAAACTGGTGTATTTCATTTTGCCAATCAAAGTAAGTGACTTATTAACATTTTTGAAACTATTTTTTTGTCAGTTTTTGTTTCTATTTACCCGGTATCTATTACATAGTGCGTGAGCTATACCCATATCGCCGTATAAACTACGATTTGTACGATTAAATTTGTTTTTAATGCATGACTCTACGGCAATGCACCACTAATCGTCGTTAAAAACTTGTGAACTTTCAAATTGTCGAAAGTCGGTAGCAAATTTTTTCCGATCACTAAAACTTTGGTAAGTATTTTATCCCACAAGGTAGTTGCGACATGTTTTATTAAACGCTACCACAATAATGTTTGCCATTATCAGAAATGCATTAAAATTAGAATTTAACGCGCCAAATTTATATCGCTTTAATTGTACAGAATGCTTTAAAATGCAAAATCAAAAGGTGTAAATAGGATTTTGGATTATGTGTATGGTCGTGTTGAAATTGAACAAAGTCAAATGGTAGTGAAACCGCATTCTAACGTTGCTCTAAATTAACGACACAGGAAGGCAGCAAATGTAAAATATGTCATGAACTGGAGCAGTGTACACGTCTAAAATGTGTAAGTTCACCTAGGAATTATGTGAGAACAGCGGGGCGTTAGACTACAACATTTCAGTTGTGCAAAAATCGTAAAGGGCCATCGGTTTTAGGCGACCTTGGTTCCGAAGACTGATCACTGTAACGGGAATTGAAAACTCTGTTGCTTTTTAGCGTACCCCAATTGCGTTGTACAGATTCCTTGCGGCCAAATAGGGAAATATTTGGGCAAACTTTACCAAAAAATAAATAAGCTTTTGCTGCCAAGCATTATGTATCAACGAGTATGGCTCTTCCAGCTGTTTTATTATAAATACTCGACGTTTCGAAGTCCCATACAGGACACGTCCATCAGGATAATGGCACATCTTGCAAGACAAATTTCTTAAAAAGCAAAAATTGCAACAAAAACAACAAAAACAACAAAACAAACGGCGATAACAAGATCGTGCGGCTTTAGCAGAGTGATAAAACATGGTGCAAAAGCGGCCAATAAATTGTTATCCAGTCGATTATTTATAACGTCCGATTAAACTGCAGGATAAGAAATACTCGTTTATTCAATGAAAAATATATGTAGCAGTAATATAAGAACGAAAATTCGTCGAACAAACCACACCAGTTAGCACGCATGAGCGATTTCCTAAACACTTTCGCAGGTAGGCCGTTCACAGGGGCCACGTAATATAAGGATTTGTGTAAATAGCGGAGAAACCGCAATGCAGGTCCAAAATGAAAAACCCAAACCCCTTTAGCCTACAATACATGGTTANATCCAGTCGATTATTTATAACGTCCGATTAAACTGCTGGATAGGAAATACTCGTTTATTCAATGAAAAATATATGTAGCAGTAATATAAGAACGAAAATTCGTCGGACAAACCACTCCAATTAGCATGCGTGACTGATTTCCTAAACACTCCCGCAGGCAGGCCGTTCACAGGGGTCACGTAATATAAGGATCCGAGTAATTAGCAGAGAAACCGAAATGCAGGTCCAAAATGAAAAACCCAAACCCCTTTAGCCTTTTTGCGAAAATTGAGTTTCCACGACAACCAATCTGCACTGTTTAGCTTCTTTAGCAATCCAATTGACCAATCTGCAGGTCATGTCCACATACAAGCGTCTGTTAGTTCATGTGCGAAGACAACTTTATGAAAAAGTGAACTATATTTTTAATTTGCTGTCGAGGCGTTTAGCCTAAGTCCATAATTCAAAGTCTATTGCTCGAGAATAATTTTATTGACGCGGCGTATTATGTTAATGTCGCAAGAGCCCGAACACACTCTGTGCAGCTAAACCCGTGACGGGGAAAGAGGCTTGGCGATGATATACGTTTAAAGCAAAGTTCAAAGTAAATTCAGAGTAAACCAGTAAACTTGTTCCAAAATTCCCCAGTTCGTGTTTTGCACACAAAACGCCGTGATAATACTTTTATGGTCCAATGGAGCCGAATAAATAGTTGCAAGTTTGCCCAGTGTCGGTTCACGGAATAGAATATGTTCACTGCAGTATATTTTCTATCCTTAATTTCAATAAACTTTACTATTCACTGAACGGGAAAATGAGCAAAAAAATAAAATAAAATAACACACTAAGCTCACAACTGCGAAAAACATTCTTAGAAAAATAGGTAAACATAGCTTAACGATCTGTAAAATTTTGACATTTCAAGCAATAATAAGTTAGTTTAAATCAGGGGTGTGCAACCTTTGTTACTGTCGGGCCAAATACAATAGGGGGGGGGGCAGTTTTTGACATTTCAAGCAATGATAAGTTGATTTGAATGATTGAAAGATATTAATTGGATAGTTTGATTAGTTTTTATGCTTTTTCTTTAATTAATTAACTCAGATAAATAATAATTCAAGTCAATTTTCCGTTAATTGGTTTGTGAAAAAAAATAAGTTAGTTAATGCGTAGAATTAATTAAAAAAAGATTACAATGACACTGATCGTCTGCCGCTTTTTTGGTATATTTTGTATATTATTGCACACTATTTAATAATTTTCACATAAAAGTTTATTTCGCGATGGTTACTTTTTTATTTGCTCTGAAGGCTATTTGATATATTGTATCTTAAAATCTAAATTGTCTGGTGAAATTGAGTGAGTGGTTGACTTGTATGGATATGTTCTAACACATGATTTCGTGGTACAAAAGTGAAAAAAATAAACCTGTCTGTTCTATTGAAAGCATTTATTTAAAACTATTTCAACTCTAAAGTTTTAATGCTTTCTTTTCATCAGTAAGTCAAACAATTGTAATAAAAAAACTGGCGTTTTAACAATTTTGGTACATGTGATCCATGCAGTGGTGGGATTCAGATTTTTTGTAAGTCGGTTCTATTACAAAACTTATATTTTTCAGTCGATTTTGTTACAAAAAGTCCATTGACAGTAACCAGTAATGCTAGCCGGTTCGCTGATCTCAACAAATTTCGTGAGACGCTTCCTTTGAACCGATGCGAACCGACTAAATCCCACCATTGGATCCATGTAAAAAGTAAAATACACATAATGTTCAGAGGATTATCCACTTTGCTGGTCCCAATCAGTTGTCTCCCTAGTTTATGTTTGCGTAACACATCGCGTTCAGAACAACTGGTACATGGAAAAACATTTCGAAATCAATCAAACGGAAAGACTTCTGTGCCTCGTACTAGGGTTCCTCTATTTCTCGAAAAACGAGAAAGTAAAAATCCATTTCTCGAGAATCTCGAGAGTCTCGAAATTTGTATTTAGGCCGATTTTCTAACAAAACCAAACAAAAAATTTCCGATTGTACGTTTTTTGTAGCTTCTAGTGGCGATCGCAGGTAGTGACTTGCTCGCAAACCAGCAAAAAACAAAGCGACTGTTACAGATCTTACGCAACCAGGCGTGACTACTGCTTGGCGAAGGTGAAAGTTTACCGGCAACGCACGTTATAAATCGCTGTCTGGGAAGCAAAATAAGAAAGTTATGTGCACAGTCCGATCTAGAGGCGAGTTAAAACGAAAAATACACGTAATAAGAGGTGTCGCATTTACGTTTTGTTTAAGATACGTGACGTAAAATAAAGAAAAATTTCTCGAGAAGCAACTCTACCTCGTACATTCTTGCTGCAGGTCACGTCAAGATTCTTTCAACACAATTAAATATCCACGGCAAAAGCGAGTTTTTTTGAAAGTCTACGGGGGTTGTTAAACTGAGCTTCGTTTTATCATGTAAAGTTACAGATATTGTAAAATAAAGAGTTTTTGTAACCAATGTCGCAGAACGTTTCCAATTTGTCAGTTAATGTTTGGATTTGTATGCCTTTTATATTTAGTTTTTAAAAGTTTTCACACAACTATTGGAACTGTTACTCTTAGCGTATACTAAATGCCCTATGATATGTTGATCATTGAATTTATTGCTTTCAAATATAACCCAAGGGTGACAAATTATGTTTAGTCCTACTGACATTTACCTTTATATATTCACAGAAAAATAAATACATCGAGTGAATGAGCTAAGTTTGTTTCGCTGGGGGGGGGGGGTGTATTTCATCAAAGGAAAATGTGTCAAAGGCAATGCATTTGATCTTGTTAATTGTATACAACTATCAAATTTGCAAAGTGCAGATTTATCAACACAATATATAGATAATTCGATTTTACAGCATCACTGTCATCTTTTTCAAATAGAATCAATGAATGAATGGCTAAATGTGTTTATAATTCTGAATCAATAATAATCATAAGGTACATTAAAGTCTTTATCCAACAAGCAAATCCTAGAAAAAATATTGGACAAACTATAACTGTTTAAAGATTGTTTTAGTAGTTTACGTTTACAAACAGATGAAAGAAAACGAAACATCAATTAAATCTTCGCACGGGGGGGGGGCGGTAAAAGCACATAAAGCGTCGCAAGGGCACTGAACAATGACCAAGCCGGAAATAGCTGCACAGCGTTGAAACGTTATCATGACTAAACGCTCTGCAGCTACACCGTAACATTTTAGATATCACACAGACAGTCTGCTGACTCGAGAAACGCTCTGCTGACTTGAGAATGGATTTTATTGTTTCGAAGATTTACTCCATTGAGTTGGAGTAAGGCCAAACTGGCCTAACTGAAATATAATACACCAAACCAAAACCGCAGTTATTTGACAAAACCCTTACCCGTGTCGGCTAGACTCGGGGGGGGGGGGGGGGGGGGGGGGGGGGGGGGGGGGGGGGGGGGGGGGGGGGGGGGGGGGGGGGGAAATAAATTCAACCACTCTGTATACCAAAACAGAAAACATTGTTTATTTTGATTTACTTTTTTACTCAGCAATCACAAGTTTGCAGCAGTAAAAGGGACCAGCTGCTTATGTTCGAAACAATTTCATCATGTGGCCAATATCAGAAGTTCATCTAAGCAATGTAACATTATTTGTGGTGGATCTGCTGCTAATGATAAGGATCGAAAAACCTGCGGAGGGGAAAAGAGCGTCGAAGTATATTTCATCAAAGGAAAATGTGTCCAAGGTACAATGCATTTGATTTTGTTAAATGTATACAACTATCAAATTCGCAAAGTGCAGATTTATCAACACAAGATAGAGATAATTCAATTTTACAGCATCACCGTTATGTTTTTCCAATAGAATTAATGAATGAATGGCTAAATGTGTTCATAATTCTGAATCAATAAGCATAAGGTTCATTATAGTCTTCATCCATCAAGCAAATCCTAGAAAAAATATTGGACAAACTATAACCGTTTAAAGATTGTTTTAGTAGTTTACAAACAGATGAAAGAAAACGAAACATCAATTAAATCTTCGCACCTGACTTTAATTGTTTTTATTGACTACACAGCACCCTTTAGCCGGCTGTATGCGTCATCAAGGCACATGGGATGCTTCGAAACGCCTGGGGATGGAATTCCCGGTAAGTATGTCACTGTACAATCGCCAGAGGACTGTCTGACGGTGTGCGATACACTGGGAAGCCCCCTTGCTACCTACGATCAGAAGAAACAATGCTGGTGTGGAAAAGCGGGCAAAAAGTAAGATAGTTTTTGTTTGATTTCTATATGCACACTGGAGCCTGGAGAAAATAGTGAGTGTTTGCAATCCACTCTGAAACGTAAAAAGTCTTGCTGATTCTACTTTGAATCAAACACAAATAAAGCAAAACTATGCATATACATAACTGCAAATGTTTCCATTTAATTCTTATCAAAATGACACGAAATTAAAGAGTATAACCCAACTAGGAAATAAAATTAATTTCTGTAGCCTGCAACGCAGTCAAGTCATTCAACAGTCTTTTGACAGTAAACTGATAAATTATAGTTTGGTTACTGACCCTGGAGCAAAATCTGGTAGAGTTGTCACTGCATGATATAATCCCAAACCAACCCATAAAACAAATAATAAGCGAGGATAAAATGCTAATTCATACTTTTACGTCCCAGTTTTGACCTGACTCAAAACGTCGTATCTTGTAATGCATCGGGGGCCGTCGATGTCTTTCGGACGTCGGCTGAAGACGCCAGATGCGGAAACATCTCATTCCTTCCACCCGGAAAATACGAAAGGACCGAGCTGGCTTCGTACCCTGGATCGGGAAACACCTGGACTCGATATCTACTAGAGAAGGCAACTGGATATTACACAGGAAGCGTGTACAATGATGTGGCACTGAGTGGTATAGGTATTGACGTATACTTTTTTGGGTAAAGTAATTTAAAGTAAAATTCACCTCTACCGTCCCCGTTTTCCGTCGATTACTGTTCTCTACTGTTTAACATAATCTCAGCACCTAAGAGTGTATAAAACCTTAGGCCAAACAGTATCATATGTTGAGTACCGGTTGATTCTGTTTGGTCTATCTACACTGAGTTTTTGGATTAAATTACTCTTTATTACTATAGTTTCTACATGGGTTTTATTTGCCTAATTGCGGGACAAGTTTCTGTTATTAGGAAACACAAGTGACCAAGAAGGGACTAAAACTTTCACCAATGTACTCTCCAAGCCAGTGTAGGGCAGTTAATTTAATTGTAAGAGCCGTGGCCATAGTTGGTCGCCATATATATGCCGTTGCTGCCACGCATAATATCATATTTATAGAGCTCTTCTGGCAATTTTCGTTTCACTCCGACGTTTCGACGTCTTATACAGGTCGCCTTCATCAGGGTAAATAACACTGAATGCGCGTAGTACAGTGCACGATTAACAAAGAAAAAAAAAACGCAAGCACGTCAAAACGCAATGAAAACACTGCGTGAAAACGATGTTGGTCGATGATTGCCCACCCTTGCTTTACACTGTGCTTCATTGCAATATATTAAGTAAAGTGACACAGCGTATTCGTAAAAACGTAGATAGCAAAAATAAATCAAGGCTGTAGAATTTTCGACACTCTGTTTAATAGATCACAAGTTCAGGAAATATTTATTTCCAAGCTAAAATCAGTGTTAACAGTGTTGTAAAAACAAATTAATTTCGCTAAAAGCATCTTCAGTCTCTTATTCAAATAGAATTAAATAGAGTATATTTCTTATCACAGGTTATTTAGGAGAAAGCTTCAAGGTGGAAGAAACGGGGGGGGGGGACACTGTTGTAAAAACAAATTAATTTCGCTAAAAAGCATCTTCAGTGTCTTATTCAAATAGAATTAAATAGAGTCCATTTCTTATCACAGGTTATTTAGGAGAAAGCTTCAAGGTGGAAGAAACTCGCACAGACATGATAAAAGACCATTACCTTAACGACAACAAGGTTCCTGAATTTCCTTCGGCGTTCATCGTAATAATCAGAAATCCATACAAGGCCATCATTTCTCTAATCAACTTGCTAAATGCAAAAACTGATATTCATGTCAATTTTGCAGCGGATAAAGTTTTAAAAGAAAGTAAGTTACTGTAAATATTAGACAGAACACGCCAATCTACTATCTGGTATATAGCAGGTCTAAACGTTTTTTTTTGGAGTAACTTGTTCAAAAAAAAGCATGAGCGCTTTGAGAAACTGTTTGTTACTCACCAAGAAAAACATAAGATTTTTATACATATTTTTCTTTGTAAACGATGTTGCACTTTTTAGAAATCGTTCAACTATGGCCCAAACAAATTGAAAATTGGATCAAGTTTCACAGAAAGGTCCTGTTTCAAAACAAACCAATGCTGATATTGTACTACGAAGACATGGTAACTGATCCAATCTCAAGTGTGAGGAAGATGGTGGAGTTCCTTCCCAACCCTGCACTCCACCCGAGTGACCTTGAGGAGAGACTCGCTTGTTTAAGTCAAGAGACCAGGGGCCTTGCGAGGCGACCACCACGAAAATATTCGTCTGATTTCTTTCCATCCGAAATCAGAAAATCAGTCGACAAGGCAGTGGAAGAAGTAAAAGAGATGTTGAGGAAAAAAGGTATCACGAAAAAAATGCCTCCTTATGAGAAAGGACCCGACCTTGACTGGTAAAATTTCTAGCTGGCTATGACTGTGACTGCATTCTGAACTTTATGAAACCTACATGTATCTGTTTAACCGTTACGTTTTCACATCATACAATAATTCAAATTAAGTACAATGTAATTAGATTCAAACGTAGTGACAAAAATGATAAATTGTAAAACGAAAGTTCTGTTTCTGGTATTATTGGTCGTTGCTGGTCTTGGTCCACAAATTATAGAAACAATAAGATTGGTCAGTTGGTAGATATTTTGCTGTGAACAAGGTTGGGTATTGTAAACTAAATTTAAACATTCCAGGACTATTTCTGAATCATCCTAAGGTTTTCCGGTCATGATACTGAGATAAAAAGTTTATTTGAAATGTTTGTTTTCTGCTTAAGTGTGAAGTCACGGATTATGCATCGCATTAAACGCGTATTGTTTCAGCGTTTAAACGTTCTAAATATAATTTCTTGGACTAAAGCAAACATATTGTAAAACGAAAGTGGGGGGGGGGTAGTCACGGATTATGCATCGCATTAAACGCGTGTTGTTTCAGCGTTTAAACGTGCTAAATATAATTTCTTGGACTAAAGCAAACATATTGTAAAACGAAAGTGTCTGTTTCAATGCCTTGAGAACGGTTTATGTATGACTGGTGCCACATAACTGCCATGGAATATGTCAACACACATACCTAGCAAGTGAGGGGGGAACGAGATCTATTCCGAATAATACATAGAATCTTAACACAATTTTGTGTTATTTTTCAAACAGCGTTTGAAGTGTTGTATTGGCCATTATGGTGGTGCGTTGAGTCTGTATGACGTCCACGTATGCCAATGTCTAATTTTTAAAGTTTATGAAAACAAAGACCTTTGGAATTCAAAAATGAACACATTTTCTGTCTGATGTTTGCTTAATTCTGCGTTTACAAGTCATATGCATGGTTAACTGATCGCATTTAGATATACGTACGTTGCTACTTGGCAAGTTGTGTGAGGTGATTTATTATATCAGTAGGAAATCGCTTGGTAAACACCAAACTTGTAGACCGCCGTTTTTCAACATGCTTCCAAACGTACGTTGTATGACTAGGTGTGGGCGAAAGCCACGAAAATATACCTCCATTTTTCCACCCAGAGAGGTGAAAGTTAGAGAAAATCACAAAGGATTTGCCGCCTTACACAAAAAAGGCCAAATGATATGGCGAACCGTTTAATGGAGAATCAGTTAACAAAGCAGTGAAAAAGTGGAAAAAAATATTAACCGCTCACCAAACGGTTTGAAGTACATATCCAACATCAGATATTGTCCCAGCTACTACAGTTCAAAGTTTCGACCTTTGGTGTCAGCATTAAATCGTCGTGTGCAAATTTAAATTTTTCAATAAAGATTACTAGCGCCAAAATTAGAGGGTTCTTGTGATAGTTGTACATGTCTCAAGGCATGAAAAGTTACAAATTTGGGTATAATATTCAAGTATGATGTTTTACTACACAACGTGTGGATGTCTTAGCTGCCATCGCTTAAATAGCTGGATTGTTTAAATTAAAAAGCCTTTAGTACAGCGGTTCTCAAACTGGGGTCCGCGGTCCTTCAGGGGTCCGTGAGGCGGGGGGGGGGCAAATTAAAAAGCCTTTAGTACAGCGGTTCTCAAACTGGGGTCCGTGAGGCAATTTTGGGGGGACCGCGAAATGGTTAAAGTAATTCTATAATCTTGTTTGGCGTCAGTTTGTGCCACTGAATAAGTTTAAATCAAATTAGAATAGAGAATCGACTGTCTCAATTACTAAACAATAGCCTCTATTGAATGACAACTATCAAAAATGCAATTGTTCGCGCACAGTCGTAATGCTTTTGTCTTGTCTGTGATGTCACAAGCTATGTTTGGATCATTGTTATGCGTAATTTTGCATAACTAGCTAAAATCCTGCAATCAACTTTTTTCTGAAGTACACATTCCAGCTAAAGGACCGCGAACCCTCGAAATAATAGCCAAGGGACCGTTTTAAGGGGGGGGGGGGGGGGGGGGTCCCGTGGCAGTTAAAGGGTTAAACAAATGGGGAAAAAGTGTGAGAACCACTGCTCTAGTATGTAGCGTTAAACAGGCAAAACATAGGTGATTGTAATCTACAAGCAGTCCATTATTTGCACGGTGTACAAACACATTCACTGGATCTGGACTACCCCAAAACAAAAAAAATACCCGAACACCAACATACCCGAAGGAGGGCGCGTTTGCGCACTCTTGACCTGTTCAAGCATTTAGCTGTACGCCTAAGTATGGGTGCCTACGACAGAGCTGCGGTTTAGTTTAGTTTCTAAGACAATGACTTCACCGTCTTTGTTGTTGAGCAAATGGAAGATTTTGGCAGGGGTTGTTTTAGTTGCTGTGGGTACGTTCTTGTTCTACAATGAAAGTTATCATCGCGAACCGCAAACTGTCATTTGGGGTGCACCTTCTCAAGTGGAATCTAAAAGGTATGCCGTTTGTTGTATGTAGCCATTTTTTGCAGTATATCAGTAAGTTTGTGTTTGTAGGTTCAGTTCGAACCAGTGTAGGTAGCCTTGCAACACAATGTGTTTGTACGGTGTAACGGCGCCACGTTCAAGCATTATCTACCAAATGTGCTCTATACCGTTTTACTTTGGGCAGCTTTTTCCGGCTTGGTTATTGTTTTAGTGCTATGGTGTCGCTATGTTCTCCAGGCGAAATAAACTCTTATCTCAACTCAAATGATTTCTCTTATTCAGTACACCAAACGTCCAAGTATCCTAGAAGCATAGATGGTGATCATAAGTTGTGGCTATTGTGTTTGGATAACGACTTCAACAACATTACAAACGTTAAAAATCAACAAATGTCTTGTCCAAAATAATCTAAACACCCCACAAAATTGGTCTAATGTTGTTACTTACGTTTTAGTTTATTGCTAAGTTTTAAAAATAACGTAAGTGTGGTTTAAATAAGAAAAGGTTGCAAAGCATATCTGATTAGCTTGGTATAGCCTACGTGACAGATTTTCTTGATTATTGAATGAGTAGTTTTATGTAAACAGCCATGCAATATTTCTTTCCAAAATTATTTTGTTGTACAACGCAGCAAGATAGTTAATGAGTAACTGCGTTAGGATAAGGGTAAAAAACTAACGTAGGCTATATATACAGGGTTTAATCTTTACTGGTTGTGTTTTGATACATTTGTTTTTACTTTCTAGAAAGATAATTGGGATCCAATCGACGTTAATACCCCGGTTCAAGGAACGAATTACAGTCGTTTGTGAAAGTGCGGCAATGGTTTGATTTTAATCACGCTGGACAGATGTGCTAATTCTGAAACGTCTTTTTTAGCATCTTATGTTGGATGTTACTATGGATTAAAGAAAATTGGCAAAGAAATTCAGGTTGCAAAATACAAGTTTATGACCCATGAGTGGTGCATTTCGTATTGTGGAACACAGTAAGCAAAATGTTAATATTTAACGCAATAAGCAACCTCTTTTCATAAACCTTATAAGTTATAGGTTCCACATTTCGCATGTTTTAATATGTTTTTATTTGCTAAATGCCTCTTTTTAACGGATCAAGTCTTACGCTTTATGGGGTCAAAGCCTAAAAAAGATTGCTGGATTTGGTTGCTTCGAAACAATGTAGTAAGCGGCGGTCTGGGTCACTAAGCAAGTATAATTAAGTCCAAGTACAAACAAGTCTGCCTACAACCTGTTATCGATGCTCTTGAGTACACACATCAATCCTCGATATAACCTGCAAGTTTGCAATGTGGTAAGCCAGGAAAAACAAACAACTTTCAAGGCCGTAAAAAGATATCATAGTGAAAGAAATGGGAAAAGCGAGCTAATGTTTTACAAAATAGAAACTATTGACAATATCACTTCTACGTCCAATAGATCAAAAGTTCGGTATAAGGAATTGTTTTTAAGGTTACAAAACTTCGTCCTTAAATGTTGACACATATTTTGAACATTATATCTGAATGTTAGGCTGTCAGTTTGTTTATGTAATGATTGTTTCTGGGTCTGGGGTATTATATAATTAGCCAAGCTTGCCTTACTCTTTTCACATAAACAGCTCTTTTAAATTGAAACCATACCAAACCAATGGAATCGATTTGGTTTCTAAATGCAACTATTTTAAATCCACAATAGTTTTGCAAAATTTACAACTGCAATCAGAGAATCAATTTGTTATTAATTACTGTCCAATTTATTTCAGATAATTTAAATTTGCAGCTGTGAAGGACATTCAATGCTTGTGTGCAAAACATTTTCAGTATTTAGCCGATATTAGAACTTCCTCTGATCAGTGCAACATTACTTGTGGTGGAGGAAGTGATGACAAAAATGGCGTTCCAATGACTTGTGGAGGAGCAAAAAGTGTTGAAGTGTATTTTCTTAAAGGAGATTGTGTTAAAGGTTTGTCATGCTTTGCCAACATTTCAAAAATCCTTGATGCTTTTATGGCCAGTGATATATTATAAAGGTTATCTTGCCGGATCAAAGTATTTGTCAAAAATTTCGCATACTTTCAGCCTTTAACTATAACACAGCTAACTGTATCATAGCCATAGAAATATAATAAGAGAAAATATTGTAGAGACTATTAAGATAATTATTTGTCAATTTTAGGATAGATTTAGGATGTTGCATACATATGCTACAATTATTAGGGGGGGGGGTAGCCTTTAACTATAACATAGCCAACTGTAAGATAGACATAGAAATATAATAAGAGAAAATATTGTAGAGACTATTAAGAGAATTATTTGTTAATTTTAGGATAGATTTAGGATGTTGCATACATATGCTACAATTATTAGCGGTAAAACTTTTACCGGTACGCCGCTTTCGCTTACATTACCATTGCTTTTAACAGGGTCGTTTACTGCGGACCATGCAGCTTCGCGATACGCTGGTTGCATCAAAAAGCCAAAGACATTACCTTCGAGTAATCTCCACATTGTGACCTCATCACATAATTGCATGACCGTTTGTCAAAGTGAAGAACATCCGCTCGCATTTTATGACAGAAAGAATTGCTGGTGCGGAAGAGCACGCAACAGGTAGTGTTATTCATTAGGTTTCTTTTTCTTGACCCATGGTCGCTTTCAAAGATAAAATAATTTTGTTTTGTAACCCTAATTTTGTAACTCATGCGACAAAACCCAATTACTTTTATAAATGTTGGTAACAAAATTTCCATCGATATATATATTGAATTTTCCTTTATACAATTGGTTGACTGATGTGATAGAAACAACCCATCTGTTCAAACCTATCTCATAGTCAAATCTGAGAAGTTCTTTTCAAACTTACGATTCATTGATGATTAACATAACAGTACAAATGCATATCATTATGTAC